>JAVQJG010091583.1:0-12982 GCA_036024015.1 Craterocephalus amniculus | reverse complement strand
CACACACACACACACACACACACACACACACACACACACACACACACACACACACACACACACACACACACACACACACACACACACATATACAAGCAGTCGCATGCACAATAAAAATGAAGTGCAGAGTTGTAGTCTTATTTATTGGAGATCCTGTGGTGTGGGTGAACTGTCACTGGGTGGTAGGGGCTGCGGAAAACCAGAGGATGTTTTCTTAACATTTCCCCTGATTACATCCAGCATCTTCCATCTGCAATCACATTTTCAACATCTCCCCTTATGGGAGTGCGAGCCCGTTATAACCCTCACACTGGCGATCGCATTGCCTCAATTAACTCTTGCTGAAATTGCGTGGGCCACAAATGAGCTGAAGGCTCCGTGTTTTAGTTTGTTCACAACTAATGACAGCAAAATGAGTGAAAGAAACATAACCTTGGTTTCACAATAGTAAATGGCTTGCATCTCCCAGAAGAGGTGGGAACACTTTTGTAATGTTTGTTTGGTTTCATCAGCGATGAACTCTGTGCTGTGCTGAGTACAGTAGTGGTCATCAACCCTCACACATATCCACCTCTGCTCCTCTTGTGATTCTGCTTCTATATAGTCTTCTTTTTTTATTGACAAACCTCTAACTATATAAACAGTGTTGGAGGGATTACTTCAACTTTTGGGTCATAACCAACATTGCACATGTTTTCTGTTTTCCCCCCGAGTTCCCTTCAGTCACGACTGTCCTCCACTCTCAGCAGGACGTTTCTGAAGGAGTGTTACAGTCTTTTTGTTCTGTTGTAGTTCTTTGTTTCAGGAGCTATTTTTGTCCAAAAGGAGCAGAAAGGTGCAGGTTAGAGCAAAAATAAATACAGCTTGCCGAGCCGTCAGGTGATGTAAAAGCAGAAATGTTAAGTGTGTGATTTGCTAGTTTCGTTGCAGATATCAGAGGTGAAATGGTTGGGATTTGGGTTTTGAACCTGCAAACTGGTGAATGTATACAGTGAAATAACTCATGATATTTTCAAAATAGATATTGAATGAACATCACTGACCTTCAGTAAATTTATTTTTGGCTCATACACTACTAAGATAAAAGACAGAGAATGCACACGGCTGGCTGAGTGAAAACATTTTGAGAAAGAGATCCATACCCAGAGAAATACTGTATTTTCTTTGATAGCCAAAACGACAATTACAGGAAAAAAAAACAATTTGAGGTACAGAAAGGATCCTTTTGATAATTAATGTGGGTTTTGTGAGCATCTATAAGACAACGATCACCAAAAGGGTGCATAATCCTACTTTTGATGGCCTCAAGGTAAAGGAAAATAAAGTAGCCTACTAGGTTAGACATATTTGGACTGCATGATGACCTGCTGTTTTAAGTTCATCACCTTGAGCAATGCAGCTGTTTTGAATCTTCATGAGATTTCTTCAGGTACTCGGGCTGCAGCTTTTTCTTTATGTACAAAATTATAAACCAAATTTGTTTGATGAAATTCCTCTTGTAGTAAAACCAAATGGAAAGTCTGATTTGTCACCTTTACAATTAAGTATGAACTTCTACTTTTGGGTCATTGGAAAAAAATTTTGATTATCCATAGAAGAGAAATTCTGCTGACTTAACGCACAGATACACAGATGCACGGACGGTGTCATCCGTCTGCTGCATCAATCACGCAACTGGTGTGTTTTCAGGCCACTTGTGGATCCGTCATTTGATGCACAAGATGGAGTAATACCCCCAGAAACAGTGGTGGCAGTGTTGAGCAGAGACAAACCAGAGAAGAGTAAGAGGAACGGAAAGAGGAAAACCATAGAAGAAGAATGAAGACGAGAACAAAAACATTAGAAGCTGCACAGGCGTTTGAAATTAGGCTCTGCAAGTGTTCGGGGCACGTTGGTGTTTAGAAACAACTTTATACTAGCACGTTATTGCCGCCTATCGGTGTCTGACACTAACATTATATCGCAGAGTTAACTGTGAACTCAGCACTGCCCCCTAGTGGAGCTCAGTAATGACAACACAGAAGATGAATGGAAGTATGAAGAGAGCGTGGTATGAAAATATGAAAATGTTTGTAGCGGACATCCACATTTACGTCCATACAGGGAGCATAAATGGGCGTTTACCTGATTTCCGGAAATTCATGTAACAATTGTGAATCCTCATGGTCCATTTGTAACAAGTCTTACTTAAAGTTATGCTTAACTTTTGCAATTTTCCAGCAACAGAAAAGTTCAGTGCTTCTGTGCTGCCAGCGAATTATTTTGCCCCAGTCAGAAAGGTTTGGATGCTAACATCAAACTATAATAATGTGCATTGTCCTGCTAAAGTTAATTAATACTGTTTATGAGTGGATAATTACAAGTGTTGTTTCTCTGTTTTGCTTTCAGAAGTCGCTCACCCAGCCATGAAAAATGACGGGTCACTCTAAGCACATCGGTATTTAACAGTTGACTTAGTGTGGTTTGTCGTCACTTTTTCAGCAAGTTCCGTGGAATTTCAGGCCGAAATATAACTCACTGTTTACAAAATGATCTGAACAATTAATTATATTTCAAGGGACTCCATGGTATACTGTCAGCATTTGCATGTTTGAGAACTGCTGGGGGCCTAATAATGTTTTTCTAGGTGTTTGTGTCTCTTGGGCAGCACAAAAAAGTCTCTTCTCTTTAGAATAATTTTGTTCACAGCAGCCAAATACAGCACAAAGGGGGCAATGGGCAAATAACAGAGAAGAACCAGTATTGTGCCACCTTTACCCACAATGATTAGTACTGCCTTGGCTTCATGTGCAAAACTGAGCAGTGAGTTGATGATAGGAAGATGAATTCATCTGTTCAGGCTTGTAAATGAAACCATTCAGGAGTCAGTGGGTCTCATTCCAAATGATCTGATGAGGTTAAAATAGCAGTGGTGTACTACAGTTAATTCAGTAAAAAGTTGCTGCCTTGCATAATCTCTCATAACCTGTGATCTTGTGAGATGAAGTTGAACCCAACAAGATATTTATTCAGAAAATTTCAGTTTTATTTATGTATACTACCAACATGCACTTCAATTCTCACTGAATGGAAAGGGGAAAATGGTTCTCAATACTGAAATCACATCCATTAACTCATGTTTGCTTCCTGGTCCATTCAGTGGAATGCTTTCAATGCATACAGGTCACACAGACACAAACTTTGTCCTGTAAACAGATGTCTTCTGAGGGGTTTCTGTAATGCTTCTTGGATATGGGAAATATTTAAATTAAACACCTGGACGCATTAGGACCGTCTGAAGATCTGTTGACATGGAAAGCTGCACTGGCCCTGAAGGCATTACCTTATATCTGCATGGATAATAAGTGTGTTAAGTAAAAAACATACACGCTTAACAGAACAGGGGGGGGTATCCCAGTCTTGTAAAACTTTTAACCCGATTTTCTGTAAGTGAGTAGGATGGGTCCTTCAATGCTTCATTACAATGATGGGGATTCTAACAACACATCAGTAGGACAGCTAAGCTGTATCAAGACAGTCAAAAACCATTCTGGTTTCTTCCAGCCCTACTTTATGTTTTATGTCCATCCTGAATTTGCACATAAGCTCCGTTTGATTGCATTTTTAAAATATTTTGGGCCAAAGTTGTACATAAAGGACAACTCTTCTGTCCTTCTGATGATGATGAGTCTTTTGGAAATGAGAGTCATCATCATCATCAGCCATTCCCCCAGTTTCCCCCCATTTCTTATGGAACAACGGCCTTTCCTCTCTCCCTCCCTTTCGCCATCCACGCTGCGTTTGCTGATAATGAGAAGCTGCCACTCAAACTGTCTCCAGCTGAACTTATTACAACACTGCCGAGGTTCCAGGACAACATCGCTCAGCTGGGATTAATGTCTTGGTCAGAAACAGAAACTTTGAGCAATCCGGCATGAAAATCTGGAGGAAAGAGCTCGAGAACAAAGATTGTCGGCTGCAACTATCCGGACGGGCCGCGTGAAATGAAGCTTATGAATTGAAACATATGCGTTCTGCATAATGAACAGAGGCTGGAGGGAGAAAAATTAAAATCAGAGACAGCAAGGAGACATCTTGTCATCACAAAAGGAGAGCGATGGAAAGATGGACAAAGGAGATGTCCCAAGAGACTATGCACTCATTCTGCATGGTTGCCTATTGGTCACCATGGAAACTGTGTGTGCGTGTGTGTGTGTGCACTGGGAACCAACATTGAGCTGGAGGGAGTGTGTGTGTGTGTGTCATTAGGAAGTGGAATAATGTGTAGGTGCTGCACAGGGCCCTCCCACAGTGTTAACGATAATACTTTTAAAATTCGCTGTGATCACATGCCACGCCATGTGCGCGCGTGTGTGTGTGTGCACGGCGCTGTGTGTGCGTGTACAGACAGAGAGCGTCTGTGGACACCGAGATCTTATCAGTTTAAAACAAGGCCCTGGGCCGATGAGTGATCTGCCGTATGGTGTGATTGATGATGGACGGAGTGATGAACACTTGATGAGATGAAAGGGTGAAGAGCCATCAGCGTGCAAACACAAGCGTACACACACACACTCTTCGTCACACGCCGAGAGACAAAGCCCATGACTAAGGCTTCACTTAGGCGGCGCATGTGAATGAATGCACAGATGAAGGGAGGCAAAGACTAACAGAAGCAAAAGGCACATTATGCAAAGAACACAAACGTACCACCAAGGAAGATGAAGGGACGTTTACAGATGAAACATTTTCTTTAAGAAAGCAGAAATGTTGGAGGAACACTGCAGCACAGAGGAGGCTGTTCAGCCGCACACGCTCTGAAACCTGCACTTCCTCATGTAATTACAGCCATGTGAAATTTTAAAACAGTACACTGGCATTTTTAAAGTTTTTGTATCAGGACTTGATTTAATAAATAATGTCTTCCGGTCTTTAGTAGTCACAGTCGAAACCATGTGAAAAACTACAGCATGATGTTCCACAAGTTAAAAATATTGCAGACAGTTCAAGGTTGGCATGATTTTTTTTTTTTTTTTGTTTATTTTTCAGTTTTTCTCAAATTCTTTTTTTTATTTTTACAATTATTTTAATTTTTTGCATGAAAAAGATCAAAGAAAAACTAGAGGTTAAAGGAGCTATACCCGATATTAAGTCAGGTTAGTTTGGGTAGCGAAAGTGGCTTTTTAGCTTTGCCGTGACGCTCTTTCTCCGCCAATGGGGTTAACTTCTGTAACTTCCGGATTCCTAGGGGAACGCTGTTAGTGGTTGATCGGAATACGGAAGTTACAGAAGTTAACCCTGTCGTTGCCGGATCTTTATTTCTGGCTGACCATGACAGTTGTGTGGACTGCGCATGCGACACAGAAATACGGCAACACCAACTGTTCAGATCTGTTTGGTAAATGCATTTTAACTTCTTCCTGTTGCATGAGCGCGTTTTCTACTCCTCTTCTCGTTTACAAACTGACGCTGAACAATAAATAAAACATTCAATAAACTGGTGCTCAGAACATTTCCTTTATTGTATCTCTTTTCCACTGGGCAAAAAACCTGTTTAAACCTGCGTACAATCGGCTTTCAGTGGCAATGGGAAAGGCTCGCCAACCAGCGTCGAGCGACTTGGCAAGCGATGCGGGTAAAAATTACCTTTGAACAGCTCGGCTCCGATCGGCATGCGATGGGAACACCAGACCCTGGTTGACCCGCTAATTTACATGATGATGTTGGGCGGTACGTGTCCACAACATGACAATTTTATGATACAACGTGATAAAAAGTAACAACTCTGCTTCTGCCACAAATTCAGCAGCCTACATTCTGTGGGAAAATCAGCCGTCATCCGCTTAGTTGGAAGGACTACAGCCTGACTCGCTCTCCATTGTTTACTTTTTTAGAACAAAACTTTAACTTAAAAGTAGGCTACACAAGTCAAATGGCAACAATTATTGTTTACTTGCCTAGATTTCTGTTTCGCTGGATGACACCATCAACGTGAACGCAGCGTGATCGCATCACCAGATTCGCAGCGGTGGGGACAGAGGCAACACAGCTGCCAGCAGGCAATCAGACGCGGCTTTTTTTGTCAAATGGAAAAGAGTCAAATGCCGATTGTTCGCGGGTCAACCTGGTTTTGAAAAACCCGTATAGACGCGCTAATTTCAATGGGAAAGCGGCTTTAGACGCATAGATGAGACAAGGACACAATAATAGCAAAATATAGCAAGAACAAGTTTTTTCCCTCGTTGCAAGATCTTGCAAGACTTGAACATTTTGTCTTATTCCAAGAAATCTTATCAAGATCATTTTTACTTTCTAGCAAAAAATGCCTTGTTTTTACCCTTGTTTTGTCTGAGTTTGTCCAGATGTTAACTTTTAAAAGCTAAGCCTAAGCCAGAAGTCCACTTCCTTCATTTATCTAAACAGGACCGGCTTTTTGTCCCGAGAGTCTTTGTGTCCTTACGATATTAGTGTGTAAACTGATTCATACATTTAAAAAAATATATTCTATGTCAAGTACACGCACAAACACACATGAAGACTGTGTACACAAAAATGTACAACACATAAAAACAGCATTTGGCTTTTTCCCTGCTGCATTTACTTACACACAAACACAAACACACACACTGGCACCTGAAGAGGGTGCCCTTTGCGCTGCATTGTTTCAACATGTGGGAGCAGTTACACAAACACTACCAAGGCCTCTTTGGGCAAACAGCTGGCAGGGGTGCACATAAACCCAAGTGCGAACATACTTTTTATTCTAATGTACAATTAAACAAAAAAGTAGACTGAAAGATAGAAAACATGAAGCTGGATTAAATGAACAGTTGTTAAAATGAAAATAAACAAGGTAGTCTGCTGTCTAAGCTTTAGATTTGTTGTCGTAGGAAAAGGAAAAAACTGGACAAACAGCATTTCTCAGCTCTGCCCAGTGCTGTGAGGACATGAGCCCCATGACTGCAACTGAAATCACAGCATCTGAACATGGTGAATATGTGAATGGTCACCTTAACATGAGGGATTTGTGCATCTTTGTTCAGTCTGGGGCATTAGCTCCTGGGAGGATCTCCTCAGGCAAAGTGATCCCGGGGAAGGGCTCAGAACCAGATGTGAATGAACTGGTACAGATGGTTTAGGCACCTTGAGCCAGGCTGGGTCCAGCTCAGAAAAGTCCCACGTGAACGAGGGTTCACTGTCTGCAGGGAGGGATTTTGTCATTTTCAATGCAATATCAGAATCAGTGCCGGCTGGGTGGTAGGAAAAGGCGGGGGCTTAAGTGCATCTATTCCTGCCATCACAGATTGGCTACTGGGAGGTGGAACGTAATCTTGCTCGCTGGAAAGGAGCCTGAACTGGTCTGTGAGGAGAAGCAGTGCTGGTTATACTGGGCTTAAATCTACCCAAACCAAACTCGCAGAGAGTAACTGGAACCTCATCCTGTGATCACAAAACAGCATGCAAAGTTCAGTTTGTGGTAAGTTGCCAAATAAACATCTTTAATAAAACCCCAGCTTTTGTTTTGGCACTGAGCCACGCATCTTGGGTCAAACATATGCAGAAGTTAGAAAACATGGAAAATGCACTAAAACTTTAAAAATGATCCAGCAAAGCAAGGCAGAAAAAAAGACAACATCTGAAAGCTGTATTACAAAACAGGCTCAACATATCTACGGTGTATTTAACTAACCCTGACAAATGAGATCTTGCAGAGGAGTACAATGATGCTGTTTATCAATTTAGCTTGTCAGTCCAGGTTTTCTGAGTGTTTTCCATGTAAAACGGGTAGCGCTTGCAGCAGATGGCCAGTCACATCACATATTCCTGGCAGGCTAAAAAGCAACACAGCTGCTGCAGCCAAAGCTGGAAAGAAAGATGTCAGACTATGTGACTTTATGAATGAATAAACCTATCGATATCACTGCTTTGTCAAGCTTAAGTGGGTTTAACAATTTAAGAACGTGCATTTATACTAAGACTTTGTTACAAGTCTATTCTTGAGGTTGATGAGCAAGATTTGTCATTCTTGGATGTGTCAGATGTAAGCACATCAAGACAACAAAGTTAACACAGAGATGAAAGGTTTTGGTCCTGTAGTGCTTTACAACTTGGACATGTCACAGTTAGGCCTGGGCCCGAGACATAAAACTGTTAGCAGTGAGATTTTACCCATATTATCTCTTAAGAACGGCGCTGTGCTGGAGACTGGTCTGGAGCTACTGGAGCCGATTGTACGGAGAAGAATGCTACACAAGCTGGTGAACAGCTCTTCACACCTCAGTGAAGAAACACTGACTTCATCAAGTAGCTGCAAAACAGAAAGGTACACGGGGTCATTCCACCCTCCTGAACAATGCGACTGACAATAAATGATTCCTGAAAAAACAAACTACTCTGTATTTTTCTTTCCATTTCATTTCCACATGGACCCCTGTGCACTAACAAGAAAGCCGTTGAAAGACTGGAAGACTTTTAACATGTTGTAGGTGCATCTGATGTTGTGTATAAAGAAAAATGTATCCATGTGTCAGCTAAGTCAGATACTTAGAATAACATGACAAAATCACTGAGCTAAAGCGATGAGACAAAAGTCATGGTTCTTCTAAAGCTCTAAAATGCAGTGAATGACATTAGGAGCTTCCAGCAGGTAAGGAGATCACTTGGATAATGTAACATGGATATGTTTCCAAATGTCCTTGACAGAAATTTGAGCGAAATGAACAAAACCACATAAATCAATTAGGCCCACCAACATAAACAAAGGAACTCAAATTTATAAAGAAAGTCCTCAACAACACGATAAGTGAAAATGAGTCTTCATCAACAAAATGACACCCTGGCTTTGCTCAGAGGAATTTGCAAATTGTTCACAGTTATAGGACAAACATTGACAGAGTTTCAATTATAGTTTTTTTGCTAAATAAAATAAATATTTCTAAAATTTCAACAGTAATACAGTAAATTACGATTTCAGGTGTTTTTACTGAAAGGTGTTTAAAGGAGAAATTTGCTTTTTGTGAACCTGGGGTCTGTTTTCATCTTTCCTTTCATACATGTGAGTGATGGAGAAAGGAATTTTCAGGATAGCTCCAGTATTTAGCCGGTTTCAGGATAACTCACAAGATTTGAACACAGACACAAATATAGCAATTGCCAGGTAATATAGATACTTCTGTTCATTTCTCCTCACTAGTATGTTGTCGGTCACTCATTAAGACAATCGGAGCAATTTAGTTTGGAAAAAAACACGTTTTAGGGAGCAGTTGACCGATTCTTATCATTAGCTGTGCTGCTAGCTGCCTGCCCGGCTAAATACTGGAGCTTTCTTGAAAATTCATTTCTCCAAAGCTCACATGTACGAAAGGAAAGACCCCAGGTTCAAAAACAGTGAAATTCCCCTTTAACACATAATTCTTATAATGTCTCGTTCTCTGAGTCTCCACCCAGAGGATGATAAAGATACAAAACATTAAGCGTTTTGGAGCATTTTGTTTTTGTTTGCTGTCAAAGATGGCGGTTAGATTTTTCAGTTTAACCTGTATTTGTAAAAAGATGTCAGTCTCCACTGTGCACGCATAAAGTGCCATCATTACTTGAAATAACTGGCCATGTGACCCCCTGCTTCTACTACCACAAGAACCCAGCCACTAATTCTCAACACAGCTTCCAAACACACACATAATTCACACATAATCCTCCGCCTCCTCCACTGCCTTCCTTTTCTCATACTAACACACAGTTTGCTGAGTCAATGTGGATAAAAAATAAACTAAAAAGACGAAAATATAACAAGGATTTTCCCAATGCCTGTCTTGATTTCTGTCTCCTGATATATAGGAAGCTTAGCAGTTCCATTGATTCTGCACTGTACATTCCTGGTGGTTCAGCTCTGCTCACTCAGCGTGGCGTCTTAATCTCTCAGGATCGCTGCCAGTTGATGAAGTGTCAGTCATCTAGACGGTGCAGAGAAGATTTTAGCTTTGGGGACTACAAGCCGAGAGGTTTAGACAGAGAACGTACCACAGAGATTGCATTGAGGCTGTCGTCTAATGTGGCATTTTCTCTTTGTGTGTCTTACATGTTTTGTATCTTCACGGTGTAGTTTTTGATGAACAGGTCCTCTGAGGCCTGTGCCCATACAGACATGAGTCTGTCTATGAATTTTATTCTAAACGGCTACAAATTTTTCTCTGATTATTCCCATTGTAACTATGTCTGAGCATCAGCATGTTTGAATTGGACAATTGTCATTATTTAAGACTTATTTTGTGTTTACGCTTATGCTTTAAGGTCATCTTTTTATGTCACAAACTCTCTATACAGGGTCTGGTTGTGTTTTTTATTTTGTTGAATTGAGTGAAATGACCAAGATTTAAGAGGCAGTCGTGGTAAAAGTTGTTTAATTCTTTAAAATTCTTGGCAAATAAGCTTTAATGCTTGTTTATAATCTTCCTGTTAACAAGAAAAGCTGGATCATCCTTTATAATTCCATCCCACAACTCCTGATGTCAGCTCACAGAGCGCCAGTGTCCAATCAAAATTGATCACAAATAATAATCTAGCTGGAAAATCAACAGATTGCATCAAATCTGGACTGCAATCCAATTTCTCATCCAGTATGATAACGGTGACGGTAGAAAGGAAAATTTCCCTTTTAACAGGAAGGATTAACCTCCAGCAGAAACTGGCTCAGGGAGGGCGTCCATCTGCCTCGACTGGTTGGGGAGGAGATGACAGAAAAGAACGATCAACGGATGTCACAACTTTTATCCATGGGAGATCTGCTAAAAGAGAAGAGGAGAATTACTTTAATGTTTACGTTGATGTGCTTTTTCAAAGTGAATATGTAATTTGTTGGTAAAAAAAAACACACATGACACCATTAAAAACGCTGAATCAGCATTATAATCAACCGTATCAAAGTCTTTCTGCAGATTGGTGAAGTGTTTTAATTTTTCTGAAACCTGTTGCTCATAAAGTATGTTGCATGTGTTTATAAATAAAGTGATTCAGTCTAATTCAAGGTGACAAAGGTATGGGTCCATAATCTGAAAGAAAATGGTTTTAGGTCAAGCAATAACTTTTGCACTTTTTTATTTTTCAATGGTTTGACAATACATTTGAGTATATGCTTGATCAAGAACTTTCTGTCACCATCAGTTTTAATCTGTTTATTTAATGAACATTAAAAGTGGCATTTATGCAGTTATTTTTAACTCCACTGACATTAGCTGAAGTTACGATGGAGTTTGACATTTCTTTTTCCACATTAATAAAATGTGCACTGAATTTGTTGGATGTCATGTTATTTTCAGTTATGATTTCACAGTCTTAATATAAATAAGTGATGTAAATTACAATTAGATTTTCCTTTTTAATATCATTGAACACCCTTGTTTCAGAAACTTCAACAGCAGAAAAACAATCTTATACAATTTACTTGTATATAGTCTTTTTTTTTTAAATGTCTGAAGACTTGTGCTATTGAAGTGTATGTTTGTGTTTGTGTTTGATAATGTTTATCAGGAATAATATTTTTTACTTGGTTACCTGTGAAATATTTACAGTTTTGTTTCATATTGTAAACAAATTCTGCATGTTCTTTGTGCTCATCAAATCCATTTAAATGGAAATCCTTCCCTGTTGTAAAAGCTTGTAATTTGTTTGTTTGACCCATCATAAGAAATCCAACTGTAAAGTTTATAATTATAGATGATTGATATTGTTTTATTTCGTTTGTTTTTGGTGTACTGCTGCAGTGCGTGTGGGTTAATGTGTTTGTTGTACTTTAATATAGGCCCCATGCTCATGCAACTTTCAGCTCCAGGTTTTAGTCTTTTCTTTTCTTTCTCACCAGATCTCTTAATTCCTCGTTAATATAAATTAGTCCCCTTAAGAGACTTGGCTCTGTGGAGATTTTTTTTCGTAAGTCCTTTTGCTGCAGGCGCATCACAACAACAGGCTTTGGTTTTTTTCTCCAAATTTAGGTATACACAAGTTTACTGAGTTAAACACGTTTACTGTGACTCCTTTTTGCCATCAGACCTGCCTCAATTTGTAGTAGCAAAGATTCAACGAGATGTTTGAGCATCTCAAAGAGATTTTTACCCCACAGTGACATAATAGCATCACACAGTTGCTGCAGATTTGTCGGCTGCACATCCATGAGGAAAATCTCCCACTCCACCACATCCAAAAGCTGCTCTATTAGACTGAGATCTGGTGACTGTAGAAGCCATGGTGAATTATCCTACACATTTATTATGATCATTAATAATAATAATAATGATAAAAATAAAAATTAGAATTATTAGCCATCAGAAGATCCGTACACTGGGGTCATAAAAGGATGGACAAACAATACTAGGTTTAAAAAAGGGGCACTAAGAGGCCTAAATTGTCCCAAGAATCCATCCCCCATAGCAATACACCAGCAGCAGCCTGAGCTATGCAGGGATATAAGGCAGGTTGGATCCACACACACTCATGTTTAATCCATATTCTGACCCCACTATCTGAAGGTGGCAGCTAAAATGGAGACTCATCAGATGAGGAAACATTTTTTCTGTTGTCCAGTTTTGGTGAGTCTTTGTGAATTCTAGCCTCTGTTTCCTGTTCTAAGCTGACAGGAGTGGCTCCCGGTGTGGTATTCAGCTGCTGTACCCCATCTGCTTCAAGGTTTCACTTATTGTGAATTCAGAGATGTCTTCAGTTGGAGATCTATGCCTTTGATTGACATCAGCTTCCTCACCTCTCATCTCTCTCTCTCTCCTCTCCTCCTGTTCCCTCTTCTTCAGCCTGGCTTCCTCCTGAAGTCTTTCCCTTATTTGTCCTTCATGCTCTTTCTGTCAGCCTCCTTTTCTGTCTCTGTTTTACATAAACTACTCCGTACCGTACCGTCCTCTTCCGCTTATCCGGGGTCGGGTCGCGGGGGCAGCAGCCTAAGCAGGGAAGCCCAGACTTCCCTCTCCACGGCCACATCAGACAACTCATCCGGGGGGAT
>JAVQJG010091582.1:0-26995 GCA_036024015.1 Craterocephalus amniculus | reverse complement strand
CCCTCCCCTCCCCATTAGCTTACAGAGTATTTAAATTTGCTATTTAACAGTTTCTCAGTAGTTTTGACCCCATATTAACTCTTTTTCCTTTTAAAATAGTTTTTTAATTCATAAAATGGTCTGAATATATATATATATATATATATATATATATATATATATATATAGATATATATAGATATATTTATATATATTTTCCCATGTTGTGCTTTTCAGTATTCTTGATGTCAGACTAAAGGTGTAACACTAAGAACAAACTGAAAATGTATACTGGATTTAATGGATAACAGAAGTTACGAAGGTAACTATGGTTCTGTGAATTTCTGGATGACTGCGAGTCATGCTAGTCACTCAGAAATCTCTCCCTGTCTCCCGGTGAGAAGATTGTAGAGACCAGGTGTAGGCTATCTGGCCCTATTTATACACTGGGGCGCACAGGTGGCCTACGGGTCACTTAAGTGACTTTGTTGTCATAAGATCTCAACCTGCACAGAGAGTGAGGAGACGCATCCACTTTTTTACTGCCACTGGCAGTCAGAGGAATGAATCAGAACAGTTAAACCAGGCAGTCATTTTGACAAGAGATTACGTTTTATCACATCTGTACAACCCTGCACTGGTTAAGTTGCATTACTTTATTGTAATTGATAGCAATAATTTTTGGAAGCATCTCCCCCAACAAACCTCAACCCTCCTGCTCTGTTTTACAGAGAGGAAAAGAGTGAGCAACTCATGGACACCAGACAGGAACTGGAAAACATGGAGGTGGAGCTCAAGAGACTTCAGCAAGAGGTAAGACTACTGCTCACTGCAGCCATGTCACACCAACATACAGGCCAAACACAAACATTTAAATGACTTTATCTCCCTTCCACCTGCTCCTCTCCTCTTTGAGTACCTTGTTATTGGAATACGCAAGGTTTTAATCAGCTAGCAAGAGACTTAGCTCATTAGGAGTTGTTAACTCTATTTTTAGTGTAGCTGCAGTCTTTCGTGGCTTTTGATTTGCAGTGGACAGTGAACTCACTGATGCACTGCTGTAAACACTATTGATGAGCTTAGACCAGAGACGACTGTGGGTGTGCATATTTGTAATAATTGATGGTGGAGAGTTAGTTCTTTATCCATTTTGTGTACAACAAGACTGTCATAACCTACTAATTAGATAATATTAAAGAATAGATTGAGCCACTTACTCTATGCTACTATACTTTATCTGTTTACATCTTTGGTCAAATGATAATTGTTTAAACTTTGGTTTGTTGTATGACTTAACACAGTCATGTTTTGTGTCTGCTTCTGAACTCCTGCAGAGCTTTCAGCTGCTGTCAGACGCTCGGTCGGCTCGGGCCTACCGCGATGAGCTGGACGCGCTCAGAGAGAAAGCCATACGTGTTGACAAACTGGAGAGCGAGCTGAGCAGATACAAGGAGAAGCTTCATGATATTGAGTTTTACAAGGCCAGAGTCGAGGTACACGGCTACACAGACAACACATGAACCATCCCTTCAAGTATCAACAAAAATGCTTCCATTCATACTGAATCATATAATCAGAACCTTTTGTTGTTAGTCAAATACTGCAGAAAAATACACAATAATCTTAAGAAATTGGAGTAAGAAACGTGCATTCAGGACACAGCACTAGCAGTTGTGTAAGCTGCAGACAGTGTGTTTTTAATGTGATTTCTGTAGGAGCTGAAAGAGGACAACCAGATTCTGCTAGAGACAAAGACCATGCTGGAGGAGCAGCTGGATAATAGCAGGACACGTTCTGACAAACTTCATCTTTTGGAGAAAGAGAATCTACAGCTCAAATCCAAAATGCATGACCTGGAGATGGTAAGATGATACTTTTATGCAGAGAGGGACAGTTATTTCAGCAGTTACATGTCCAGCATCCTACTATCTTAATGAATTTTAATAAACCTTATGTGCAGGAGCGAGACATGGACCGTAAGCGTATGGAGGAACTGCTTGAAGAGAATCTTGTGCTGGAGATGGCCCAGAAACAGAGTATGGACGAGTCCCTGCATCTGGGCTGGGAGCTGGAGCAACTATCAAAGACACCCGATCTCACTGAGGGTAAGGAATGGAGATAAGGATTGGGTGAAAAACCTTTTAATAAGTGGTAGTGTAAAGCAGCCACCCCATGTACAGGGGCCACAGCTCCTCAACACAACGCAGGTTCAAATCCTGGCCTGGAGCCCTTTTCTGCATGTCATTTCCTGTTCTCTTTGATCCCCTTTCCTCTTAAGCTATGGTTGAGTAAAGACCACTAGAGCCCCGAAATCCTGAAATAGGATTAAATGAAAAAACAAAACCAGAACAAAAACCAGACGACTGATGGGAAAGCGAAGAATATTATGCAGAGTTGAATTATCAAGTTCTAAAAATGACTGAAGTTGACCAGGTTGGAGGCTACAGACAGTTGGCAGATGGGGCTTTGGTCTTTGGCCCCTAATCCTGGCATCTTCCCCTTAGGATCTGTCTGTTTGCCAGCCACCACTGGGTTTTCTTTCCACTTGGTTAAGGCCTGTGCTGTAATTAATATTCAGAGGCTCCTGTAAGATAAGCTTTGCGTTTAGAGAATAAGAGGTGTTAAGAGGTTTAACCGGCCAGGGATCTGAATAAAACCTCTGTGCGAGTGGCCGTTAGTCAAAACATGCCGTAAAAGCTGTAAGACTAGTAAAGTTAGATCATGTTCTGCACTAAATGCTCCCCCTCCCCTTTTTAAAAATTTCTTTATTAAAGACATGATGGCATCTCACTGGTCTGAACTTCTTCTTACAACTTTTTATTTCTCTTAATTTTCTTTTTAGTTTTATTTCAAACTATCAAACAAACACATGTATTTGCTAAAACATTGATGTATAGTGAACATTTTGTCACTGTCATTGACTCAGTCCCACAGAAGTCTCTGGGTGAGGAGGTGAATGAACTGACCTCAAGTCGCCTGTTGAAACTGGAGAAAGACAATCAGGCCCTGCTGAAGACTGTGGAGGAGCTCAGAGGATCAGCCAGTCAGGAAACTGTAACAAAACTGGCCAAAATCAACCAAGAAAACCAGAAACTAAACCAGAAAGTAAGAATCTGACTTTGTGTTTACTTTTGTATTGTGGTAGGAAATGAGTACTTCCAGTTTTCTGGGTTTCTTGTTTTTTTCTTTTATACAGAAAGAAGTATGCTTGAATCTTAGTATCAGACTGAGAATTTGGTTTTACCCCTTAAATATTTTAATTTATTGAGCCTTAAGATTATGACTCATTGATGTCCTTAGTAGTGCGGGATTTTTGCAAGCATCACAACTAAACCTGCAATACAAAGATCTTTATATCGGAATTCAGTCTTTTTATGCGTATTCAACATGCTTAATCTTGCAAACATTTTATTCTCTTCAACTCATCAGACTCAATACCATGATTAGCATAATGCAGTGGCACTCCTCCGTGATATATAACCCCAGCACTTGACTGTAGACCTTTTTCTATTGTGTCAAAGAGGAAATAAAACCAGAATCAGGAGAAAGAGGATAGAGGGGGCTGGATAGAAGGATGAAAGCAAAGCTGTAAATCCAGGCAGCCTGTACTGCCTTTTCTTTTCCTGTCTTTGACACTTCAACGCCCCTTGCTAAGAGAAGGCTCTCAGCTATTTTCAGAAACATAAGACTCTCTCTGTGTCCTCTGAACAAAAACCATGAAATTGTGTTCCTGTCTCACAAAGATTGGGGACATTCTTTCTTTAATGATTTGAAGACTTTAGCTAAAGAACGGAGCATTAAAATTGTGAAAGTAGCGGCTGGGAGAGTCAAAGCATTTGGCCTCATTTGATGATGTTCTGTCTATGTTACAAATATGAACTTGTCTGAGTTCATTCTCAAAAAGCTTATCTATTCCTTTTTGCACTATGAAGTAATAAGTTTTTCTTCTTGACTGTGAATCATTCTATGAATAATACAAGATGCTGCTGCTAGTTCATCTGCTGGTCATCACATTTGCTGCTGAAAAATAAACCATCCCAAAGCTAGATAAGAATACTGTAATAGCTGACAACAGAGCCACCATCTGTTTTCATCATGTACAAAAGTCAATAGATTAATGGTCAGTCATCATTTTAAAATGCTACTCTAAACTTTGTCTGCAGTTGCAGAAGATGGAGAACGAATTGACGGCAGACAGAGAGTCGCTTCGCAGCGCTGAGTCACTCAGTACAGACCTGATGAAGGAGAAGGCTTTACTGGAGAATACTCTGGAAACACTCAGGGAAAACTCAGAAAGACAGGTAGTTACAAGTGCACACATGCACAAACTTACACCCTTATAATGATACAGGGATTTGATCAAAGTGGTTCATCCTAAAAATTCTCATGCTTTTAAATACGCTTTTTAGTTGTTCGCATGAGTTAAAATATAAACTGACTTACAAGTAGGCGAATCATTTTTAATGATGCATGCTTTTCTGAATGTGAATGTCATAGATAAGATGTAAATATTGTCCATGTTGCATTCTGTACTGGAAAACCATTTGAGGCACACACTCAACAGATTTGTACAAGCAGGGCCTTACTGTGGATGCTTCTCTTTGTCTCATCACAAAACATTCATTAACTTTATTTCAGCTGCTACATGTAGGTAGAAAGGTTTATTTCATTTAGGTTCCTACTGTGTTTTCTTCAGAGAAGTCTTTGTACTATTGATTTGGCAAAAAAAAAACCATTGAATGGAACTACTGCTAACGTTTTATTGACTACATAGGTTTTTGGCTTTCTGTGTCCTAAATGCAGTCGCTAGCAGTGTGTCTGCAGGAACTTTGTAGCTGTTAGACCCAAATCTGACACCTTTGATTAGTTTATCCATCTGATTTGTTAAATCTGGCTTTGAGCTTCACCGGGGATGAAAACAGAACACTGTGCTCTCAGGTGACTTTGTGCCTTTCTGTCCGCTCAGTTGTAAACAAGTGTCTAATTAGAATAAAAATAAATGTTTCTTGTTCAAGTCAAACCTCAAAATTCACATTAATCACTCTCTTAAACAGACAATTGCTCATTTTTAATCTGCACATTGATCAGCATAAAAACTCTTTTGTATGCTCTGTAGCTGAAAGGCCTGGAGCAGGAGAACAAGCACCTTAGCCAGACGGTATCATCCCTGCGTCAGCGCTGCCAGGTGGGAGCTGAGGCCCGAGTAAAGGATGTGGAGAAAGAGAACCGCGTTCTTCACGAGTCCATCTGTGAAACGACAGCTAAATTGAATAAGATGGAGTTTGAAAGGAAGCAGCTACGTGAGTTATGTGTTGGGTAGCTTTTGTGGTTTATTATGGGAGATATAGTTTTTTCCCCCATGTGTCTACAGGAATGTTCATTTTTTATGGTAATGGTTTAAGTCAGCTTTCATTAAATTCAGAGGATCAACATTCTGTTTGTATAAATGAATAATCTTTCTGAATGCAGGTAAGGAGCTTGAAGTGATGAAGGAGAAAGGCGAGAGAGCAGAAGAACTGGAGATCCAGCTTACTAAGCTGGAAAGGGACAATGAGAGCCTGCAGAAGAAAGTTGCCAGCCTTGGAATCACCTGTGAAAAGGTGCAGTACCACCTGTTTAATCTCTCTGTTTTATATGTGGAAAATTTATCATCAAAACTCAACAACAAAATTATTTTATTATATTTAATCATTTTTAATTGAAGTGATTGAAATAGGTGTTTCTCTTGTTAATTTATTGCTCACTTGTATACAGGTGGCATCTTTGGAGAAGGAGAACTCTGACCTGGAGGCAGAGGGCCGTCGTCTGAAGAAGAAGCTTGATACTCTGAAGAACATGGCCTTCCAGTTAGAGGCTCTGGAAAAGGAAAACTCCCAGTTGGAGCAGGAGAATATGGAGCTCCGCCGCTCAGCTGAGAGCCTGCGGTCAGCCGGGGCCAAGGCGGCTCAGCTGGAAGCCGAGAACAGGGAGCTGGAGAGCGAGAGGAGTCAGATGAAACGTAGCCTAGAACTGCTTAAAGCCTCGTCTAAGAAGACTGAGAGATTGGAGGTAATAACAGACTGGAGAGCTGTAAGATTCAGATTTAGTGTAACAAACAACAACAAAAAACGAACTTAAATATGTAGATTTTGTAATTTACCACAACATAGAACTGATACAGGTGTGATCCATGTAAATTGGCACATAAAGTGGCATTTGGGAGCAGCACAACTAGTTCACGGATGATTTCAATTTCTTAATCTGGCTTTTCCTCTCCCAGGTGAGCTACCAGGGCCTAGATACAGAGAACCAGCGTTTACAGAAGGCTTTAGAGAATAGCAGCAAGAAGATCCAGCACTTGGAGGCAGAGCTGCAAGAGGTGGAAAGTGAGAATCAGACCCTCCAACGTAACCTGGAGGAGCTCAAGATCTCCAGTAAACGCCTTGAGCAGCTGGAGCAGGAGGTATGTTCTAGCACCCAGTCGTGGACAAAATAAATTGCTGATAAATTAAACTTTTTTGTATATACTTTTCTCTTGTGCAGAATAAATACAATCTGTTAGCTGCTGCTGTTTTACTAACACAACCTTAGGTCCTTTATTTGGATTGGACTGATTGTTTTGGACAGAATGGGGACAGTCAGGCTGGCCTACTAAATGTAGCTGAGGCAGACTGAAGGTTGTGTTTGTGATGCAGCTTTTTCTTTTCTTTTTTAAATTTTCTTTTACTGTTCTTAAATATAAACTAAAATGTTCAAATAATTGTCTCTATTTGGAATCAGAATTACTACTCCAATTTATTTTTTTTCTGTATAAATCGAATCATGTTTCCCTGAAGAGATGAATGATCCCAGATTATTTGTCAAATGGATTTTAGGCTGTATGAATGAATCTTTGTCCACCTATTGCCAGACAAGTATTAACGAGGCATTTAGACCAAAAGTAATCCTTAAAATAATTTTTAATTTATCTCTACTTCATTGCATGCTGTCCTACACCAGAACAAGACTTTGGAGCAGGAAAGCTCTCAACTTGAAAAGGACAAAAAGCTTCTTGAGAAGGAGAACAAACGGTTGAGGCAGCAGGCTGAGATCCGTGACTCAAAGCTGGATGACAGCAACCAGAGGATCTCTGCCCTGGAGAAAGAGAATCGGACCATGGGAAAGGAGATGATCTTCTTCAGGGACTCCTGCACAAGAGTCAAAGACCTGGAGAGGGAGAACAAGGAGCTGGTCAAACAGGCCAGTATTGATAAGAAGACCCTAATGACGCTCAGAGAGGTAAGAGCTGTTACAGTTTAGCTAATAATGACCTCATGAAATATGAGACTGCTGTTCAGCTCATTTTTTAATCTTAGACATATGGGGTGGCAGCCAGATGTTTCATGCCTGTATTAATCATTGATGTTAGTGACTTAGTGGGACCTTTTTGACATTTTTTCTCAATTTGATAAGATGGTGCAAGTTCATTCACAGTTTCACCCCACATTTCACACACTTTGGCTAAACTCATTTTTTTCTACATTTCTGCTAAGTTTCCTCAGTCCACTCACAGGCCAATGTATTTTTTGTGCTGTTGATTCTTTTTGGTTTTACTTTGCATTTTCATTTGTGTTTTAGGAGCTTGTGAGTGAGAAGCTAAGGACTCAACAGATGAATAATGATCTAGAGAAACTGACCCATGAGCTGGAGAAAATTGGACTGAACAAAGAGAGGCTTCTTCATGACGAGAGCTCAGATGACAGGTATGATAACAAGACCAAAATGTAAAACAGTTACACTATTCTCTAATTGGCTATAGTTGTTTACATGACTTTACATGACTTATTAGTCGGAGCCAAAATCGTCTACACTGTTGCTAAGAGGACTGTTGGCATTTCTGTTTACAGTCATTATGATTATGTATCTGTACATGTTGCATGATACAAACCTTTATCGGCAGGTTTAAACTCCTGGAAACCAAACTGGAGTCGACTCTAAAATCATCTTTGGAAATTAAAGAGGAAAAAATCGCTGCTCTGGAAGCCAGATTGCAGGAGTCTTCCAACCTCAATCAGCAACTTCGCCAGGAGCTGAAGACGGTCAGTTACAAAACAAACACATATCTATTCTTTTGCAATACATAAAAAAAGAATATCCAGTATTTAACATTTGTTTTATTCAAACCTTTAGCTTTACCACACTAAAAGAAACTGTATGTACATAAAGTGGTTGAGCTTCCACTACCTGCCCGTTGGGCGACTTGAGAGTCGTATCTAAAGATTTTCTCCCAGCAGTCAAAACACTGCAAACACTTAAACTCTGATGCATTATTGATTAATCTGCTCTTTTACTTGTACTGCCAGTTATCTATTCATGAGATATCAAGATGGACTCTTATTCTGTAAGCAGACAGTACCAAAGCAAAGTAAAAATTCTGTCTGAAGCCTGATGTGTGAACTTCTTTCCATGCATCCACTTGCTGCAGTATTTTTCAGTTAGACCTGGACACATCTTGGCTTCACCTCCATTGTTTTTTCCATTTGGTTTTAGTGTTCTGATAAAGACACAAATATTGTGTTCTTGACTTATTACTCTACAGGTGAAGAAAAACTATGAGGCACTTCGTCAAAGAGAGGAAGAGGAGAGGATGGTTCAGAGCTCCCCCCCTAAAGGAGGAGACAACCCACAGGCTGTTAATAAATGGGAAAAAGAAAGCCATGAAGCCACTAGAGAGCTGCTGAAAGTTAAAGACAGACTCATTGAGGTGGAGAGAAATGTAAGTTTAGGACACTTAATGTGAATCTCCTGTATTGGTCCTGACTCTGTAAGGTCATGTAATTGAGAGTTTTTTCCCCAGAATGCCACACTGCAAGCTGAGAAGGCTGCCTTGAGGAGCCAGCTCAAACAACTGGAAACTCAAAGCTCTAACCTGCAAGCTCAGATAGTTGCTGTTCAGAGACAGTCTGCCTCCTTACAGGAGAACAACACAACGCTACAGACACAGAATGCCAAGCTGCAGGTAAGTCCATCACGCCGGGTTCAGTGTCCAGCAAGCAATGCAAGACTACGTTTTATAGAGAGAAACATAGCAGAACCAGATTTTAAGCAAGGAATCAGTACAGCTTAATCAGATTTCAGAAAACTAAAGAAATAAGGACTTAACAAAGACTTCTGTTTCACTTTGAAGAACGTATAAACCCTTTTTATGAAGACAACTATTTTACTGTGACAAAACAGTTTCTGCTACAAAGTCTATATGGTAACTCCGAAAAAGTCTCGGGACATTTTAAAGAAATATATATGTCAGTTTGAAAAAGTTAAAATAAAATAAAAAATCCTAATTGTTTTTCTGTTTGTATAACTCCAGCCTTGATTATCACATTACATACAGAAATATTTCCCTTTCTTAATAGTACACCATAAAGCTGTATTGATTGTCTTTGTAGAGCCTGTATTGTGTGCATGCTATGAGTTATTGTTGCGCTTGATAATAAATGGAAGCAAAGACTATTTCCCTGAAAAACATTATAATACAGAAAATTATGTTAAGCTATCCAGTCTTTTCTCTACACTGCTGTGTTTGCAGGGAGATGCACATCTCAACCACCAGATGTTTTAACTCTTTGGCATGTAGTCTGTCCTTGCTTTTTGATTGGCTCTTTAAACCTCTGCAGTAACCATTAGCCCTTTCTGACCATGTTTATACGGGTTACTCTAGGTGTAATGCGAGTTGTGTGTATTAGAGTGTATGTGTGGGCACACTGTGCGTAGGTAGGTGTTGGTGTGTGTGCTTCAGGGGATAAAAAAAACCCAAGCTGTTTCCATCCACAGGACATGGGCGTTGTGTGATTTTGAGTGTCAGTGTGTGAATAAACACACTACTCATCAATGTAGAGGGATTTGAGTCTGGAAAAAAGTAAAGGAAGCATGTAGAGAAAGGGCTTTCCTGCTGGTAATTTATAGATGAGAATTCAACAAAGCAAATCAGACTGCACAGTGTCACACTGCCCCCTATAGACTAAAACTACAATGATTCACAGGACATCAGTAGCACTTTTCACCTACACTACACCACCATCTTCTCACCTCTTAACCTGAAATATTTCTCTTATATCACCCTGTAGGTGGAGAACTCCACATTGAGCTCACAGAGTGCGGCTCTTATGGCACATAACGCCCAGCTGCAGAGCCAGCAGAGCAGTGTGGAGGGGGAGCGAGAGGGTGCGCTCAGAGAGAAAGAGGAGCTAAGAGCGACTTATGAGCTGCTTCTCAGAGATCACGAAAAGCTGGCAGCACTCCATGAGAGGCAGGCGGCTGAATATGAAGCCCTGATTGGGAAGCACGGTGGCCTAAAGACCTCTCATAAGAGCCTGGAGCAGCAGCACAGAGACTTGGAGGACAAGTGAGATACACTTAGCAGCAGTACTTTATGCACACTTACCAGAGCAATATATTTTACCCTCATACAGACATCAATGTTTGGTTTCTGTTTCATTTCTTTTGTGTGTTTTATATCTGCATATGTGTGTTTATGTATGCAGGTACAAACAGTTGTTGCTGCGAAAGGGAGAGCTGGAGGAGCTGGAGAAAAATCTGAAGGAACAGCAGGAAAAGATGGCACTGGAGAACCAGACCCACCAAGCCACAGCTGACCAGTGCAGACTCCTGAAAGAGGAAAATGACAGGTCAGTTCAGCCAAAGCTTTTACAATTTCTTTTTTTCAATTAGTATTGTTTAAATGACTGAGACACTTTTGCATGTGTTTGTATTTATAAGTATTCTGACAATCCCTTTTCTTTTTTCAGGTTGAATTCTACATATCGTCAGCTGCTGAAGGACAACGAGAATCTCCAGAGTGATCACAAGAACATAAAGAGCCAGTTAAACAGTGCAAAGCTGGAACAGACCAAGCTGGAGGCAGAGTTCTCTAAACTGAAGGAGGAATACCAGCAACTGGACATCACCTCCACTAAACTCACAAACCAGTGTGAGGTTAGGGGATCTCTTTTTCTATTCTCTACCCTCTCTCTTCCACTTTTAATGTTTTGTATTTTCCTAATCAAGCTGTGTTTTGGTAACGTCTGTGCATCTCTTTAACATAACTGTTCCTGTGTGTTAGCTGTTGAGCCAGCTGAAAGGAAACTTGGAGGAGGAGAACCGTCATCTGTTGGACCAGATCCAGACCTTAATGCTGCAGAATCGCACGCTTCTGGAGCAGACAATGGAAAGCAAGGACCTGTTCCATGTAGAGCAAAGACAGTACATGTAAATCCACCATAATGAATTTATTTTTGTCCTTGTCCACAGATTTTGTCAATGTATTTAAATTTAAACAATAAAAAAAAATTCTTTTTTGTGCAACCTTTAGAGACAAGCTGAATGAGCTGAGGAGACAAAAGGAGAAACTGGAGGAGAAGATAATGGACCAGTACAAATTCTATGACCCTTCACCCCCACGCAGGTAAAAAAAACAAAAAAGGGAGAAAAACATCTTCAACTGCAGTAGTAATATAAAATAATTAACAAAAGCACTAACATGAGCTTGCAGTAAACCTGGTTTACATCAAGAAAGTTCAGGTTGTCTGAGAGGAAGGGACAGCAAAACACATCAGCAACCTCAGGAGGAGATTCACCATCAAATATTTATGGTCTGCAGCGCTGTGCAGTGCAACGCTTCGTGGACATGAATATCATCCTAAGAGAAAATGGAACAAATCACTTTACATCAGTGTTGATTTGCAAATACCACTTTTCCCTCCTGATTTGTTTCTTTTGGTCTCACTCTTTAATTTTTTGATTTTATTTTTTTTGTTTTTTAATAGGCGCGGTAACTGGATCACTTTAAAGATGAAGAAGCTCATCAAGCCAAAGAGCCGGGAGAGAATGCGTTCTCTCACCTTGACTCCATCTCGTTCAGAGATAGGAGATGGTTTTCTGATGTTTCCCCCGGACAGCCAGGACAGCTCATCCATAGGCTCCGGTTCCAACTCACTCGATGACACGCTCACGCAGAAGAGGAGCGGCAGTGAGTAAAACTAAACATATATACAAACAGATGAAGACATAGATTAAAACAGCTCACAATGAAAAAAGGATAATGAAACTGTTTTATGTCAAATAATTTTACGCTGATAATTCTTCCCCGACACATGATAAGCAGTGAGGACCAAACAGCTGCTGCGTGTGATTTTCTACAGTGAACCTGAGTGTGTTGGGGTCTTTCCTTCCTTAACTGCTCCTTTGCTTCTTTATCTCTCTCTGCAAAGGGAGGAGAGGGCATCAGTCACATGTCCAAATGCAGGGTTCCTCCAATGGTATGGCGCAGATGGGGAGGGAGGGCGGGGCTTATGACCCAACTGTCACTTCTCTCGGGGCATGTTTTCGTGAGTCCATTGTCTATGTCACTCTGCTGTCGTAGAGGTTACAGATGAACTGCACAGGATGGAGGGGATTACTCTCTCCCTCGCAGTTGGTTAGAGAAGATTTAACATCTCTTAACTTGAAAACCATGGGGTTAATTTGTTTTTACACACTTAATTACACTGCATGGAGGAGGTGCTGCTAACAGTGGTTGTGTTAAAATAATGTTCTTGCATGTTTTCCCACAGATTCCACCAGGACAAGTTTATTTTAAAATGTTTTTATATGCACTGCCTGGTCACATGAATTAATTGAATTTTCTTCTGAAGATTACAAGATCTTATTTAATATTACTTTCAAGAATAATTGTGTACTGTTCAACTGTTCATCTTGAGGTGTTTGACTTTTAATATTTCGACCAACTGAAATATCTATAAGCCCATATTGATATCAACATTATTGTTTATGTTGCAAAGGCAAGCATCTCGGTATCTCTGTGGGTGTACTTTGGATTTAAGCCCAATAAAAAAGGAGAGTCCAGTCACTTGGAGGAGCAGATTTCAGCAGTGAGGGTCAAAGGTTGCAGCGAATCTTAATTTATAAGCAGTAGCTGTTATGATTGAGAAATTACAACTAGATCTTTACCAGTAATTTGTTGTAGCTAATCATCAACTCAAGATTATGACACATCTAAGTTTTAAAATGAGATTTGTGGATATGAACTTTTTAAAATGACCCCCGCCTTTTTTGCAGAAGAACAATTTGTGGAAAAAACAAAGGCTCTGCTTTGACTTTCATCACTTTTCAGCTCTCCATCATGCCTGATATAGTGGTACACAAGTACAGGAATTGTTTAAATAATCAAATATCAATCAAGCACACCTCATAAACCAATTCAGCTTTTGTACCCTGGGTCTGTTTCAGTCTATTTCTGAGTTACTATCTTCTTAATATACTTATCTGTGCAGTTCACCTGTAAGTGAGACAGAACCATGTTCTTTCATAGCAACATAAATATTAAATGGTGCAATGCGATGTTGCTCACCTGGCAGGTTGGGTGTATCCAGCTGTTCTTATTTACACTATAAAGGCACAAAAAATGTTTACTTCTCAAAAACATAATTTTGGAATATATTCTTCTTAGATTTAATTACATATTCTGTTGAAGAAACAAGTCAGTTAAGTCACATGACAAAGAAGGCGTAGCTTTTAACCACCATGTTCATAAATATTTCTTACATCTTGCACCAGTGATACAACCTAATAATGTAGAACTGTGGTTTATTACTTGTGGGTTTCGGGAACACTACAGTTGTCTACGAAGCTCTCAACCTCCCCTGTTCTTTTTCCTGATTGCACCCTTTAATAGTCGTCGTCTTCTGTGTCTCATTAGGTGTGGTCATGTCGACTGTGATGTTGTGTAGTATGTAATGCGTTCAGATCAGTTTGCATTGTAATATCGAAGGGTCAAGACCATGAACATGTTTGTGTGTGCTGATAGACTGTGTGCGAGTGTGTGCATTTGCATAACATGTTTATTTGTTTACACGTGTTGTATGTTGAAGTCTGCCCTTAAAATGATTATATAGGTTTTTAAAAAGGTTCTTGAGTCTTCAGTCAAAGCAAAAAGTACTTGAGCTAAATTATTTCATGTAGAAGTTACAAACACTAACAATACCTTTTTCAAAAGTATTATGCCTGAACATAAGGCACTAAGCCTTCCTAAGCTTTGCTCTGAGATCTTTTTCATATATAATTTTGCACATAGTTGTTGAAAGCATCCTCAGGCTCGTTGTTAGGTTTGTGTGTTTTTAGCGTTGCTGTCTGTCCATGTGAGTGTCCAGAGGCTCAGCTCTCTGTACATCTCTCTCCCAGCTCCGACTGTGTAAACGTTAACCACATCCGTCTGTTCTGCCCTCCTTTTTTCTTTGTTTTCTTCTCTTCCTCCCTCGGGCTTGTTCTGCCGCTCTTCCTCCCTTGTCTGTCTGTCTATCTGTCTGTTTCTGGATGCACCCTGACAGCTATAAAAAGGTTGCCTTTCATGAGGAACAGATCCAAGGACAAAGACAAGGCCAAGGCCATCTACCGGCGCTCCATGTGTAAGACCCCCGTTAGCCGCTCATTTAGCCTTCCTCTCCCTCTTATTGTCATGTTAGGATAAGCAAAGAAGGAACAGTGACTGATGCCAGGGTGGTGGTGGTGGGGGCCAGTGACAGTATGGTGCTTAAGGGTTTCTTACACTGTATTTCTATTTAATGGTTAAGTCCTAGTTTGACGTACAGCGCCGCTATCAGGAATCTTTGAGTTTCTAAATAAGATTGAATGAAGTGAAGCATCTGTTACATGGTCTCTTTTCCCCACCCTGCTGCATCTGGTGACTTGTTCTTATCTACTTCCTAGTTGTTATCACGCTTCTGTCACTTCCTTCGCCGTACGTCGTATTCCTCCACCTTCTCCTGTAGGATAACTTTCAGCCCTCACTGTAGTGTCACTGTGTTCTCACTGTTTGCAGATACACAAATAACAATCAAACAGTTCAAAGAGAAAGTAGAAGGACTTAAAACTCAAGTTTTCCTCCTCTGTAGACATGTCTTGTAGTGTCATGCCGTGTCTCTTGGCCAAAGCTTATATTTCAGTTTGGTCGCAACATAAATCATGTATCAGGCAGCTTTCTCATGTGCTCTGTGGTTCCATTTTGTGTTTTCTGTATGAAAGGCTGTTTGTTTTGGGGGTTGCCTGTTCAGGTGAAATAATGGGAAAGAATGTGTGGTTTTGCCTTTCATGGTGTGCTTGCTCCCATCTTTGATTGCAGCATGAAAAAAAAAAGAATCACCGACTGCTTTATCAACGCTTACACTCACCATGGAGGAGCTGAAATGGAGCCTTTATTCTCTCTGTCCGTCTCACACTCCGTCTCACTCTCTTGCTCTGTTAGCGTGCTGCATTTCAGATCTTATTCTGCTGACATGGCCTCGCCCTGCTGCTGCTCCGAGCAGCTCTGCATGCCTTCATGCCGTTTCGCCGTTGTGTATGACTCAATATACAAAGTGCATAAAGAGAGGCAGTGATGTTAAGATGTTTGTGGCTAAGAGGGACGAGGTTGACCAGCCACACTGCCGCCATCTTTGTGCGCTTTGACATCATTTTAATGGATCTGTGTTTGCATGTGCCTTGAGTTTCAACAGTCTTTATTTGGAATTTTAAGATGAAGTAATTATTGTATACTGAGATGGACTTGGCCCTCGTATATATGTAAAAAAAAAAGCTATATTTTGCTCTTTCGTAAAGTTAATACTACGGTAGAATTGACTAGTGGTTCTATATCTAAACTACTTTTTTTTTATATATAAAGAAGTAGCTCTGTTTCATACTATATTTAAAGGACTTTACTATTTTTGAATTTGTGCTGTATTTACCTATATTTTTGGGTCTAGATATTAGAAATTAGACAACATTAACCACCACCCAAGAGAAAACTGTGCCAAAGCACTAATTCTATCACTAGTAAAGGCCGCTGATCGACAGCAAATTTTTGTTGACCCAAGTTCCCAAGTATACAGTACAACTTACATTTGTCATTTTTTCTCTTCCTGTTTATGGTGAATAACAGTCCAGCAGCAATACATGACATACTAGCTAAGCTGACTGTTATACTCTCACACAGTATGGGTGCAGTGTTTATCCTTAGTAATAATTTAGACCCAAATAAATGGGGAAAAAATGGCCAGTTTTTGAAATACAGCAAATTCACCTGATATTGTGGTTGCATCTGTTCATCTGAACTACTTCATCCCCATTCCTTAATGTCTAAAGAGAAACAAAAACTTACTAAATGAGTATAAAAAAAAATATTATAGCCTCAGCTTGGGATAGGATAAAATGTGTAACTTTTGTTATTGTCTTCATCTTCATTCCTCCACATGACGATTCAGCCATGAACGACCTGCTGCAGACCATGGCGGTGGCAGGCGTTTCCGGCGCTCAGTGGACAGGAAGCACAGAGAATCTAGACGGGCCTGAAGCTGGAGAGGCTGGCATTACAGGAAGCAGCAGGCGCAGCGGGCAGCGCATGAAGGAGCTCGCTCTGTCTGCAAATGCCATCGACTGCGCTGCCCTAACCCTTCCCTCTGCAGGACACAGCAGAGCCAAGCACCGGCTGAAAGTCAAAGGTAGACGTTTGGTTTCATGACTTGGTTCTGTTACTTGGAGAACATGAAGCATCTGTAGCGTCACGCTCCTCTTCATCTTCACAGAAAATGCCTCCTGTGAGGATGTTGCCGGCTCCTTAGATGACCCCAAGAGTCAAGGTAAAACTCGATATGATAGTCAGCGGAAAGTTATTTAGTAGCTGGAAATCTGAGGACACTTAAATGAGCAAAGAAGACTTGCTAGACATAAAAAAAGCAGGTCATGTCCACAGCAGTCCCACTGCTAATCTTTGAGCTGCCTTCTGTGATTCTATCAAGCCTAATCTACTGATCTGTAGCAATTTAAGAGAAGGAAAAAAATATAAGGATTGGCTGTAACTCAGGCTTTAGGATGTTATTCAGGGCATTAATCTGCAGCCAGGCAGTAATTCAGCAGCTCTACACGGCCCGAATGTTGATGACCCAGTTGTTAAACAGCCACCAAACTACCGATTACACTCCCAGATGTGGCTATTTTTGTGGTTTTGAACTTATTCAAGTTTTAGGTTTTTATTATTAGATTAGAAAAAAAACCTTTATTTGTAAAAATTTCTTCCATTGCAGAGTTTATGAGACCAACCACATATGTAACTTGACCTTTACTTGCCCTTTGTTTTTTCATGAAGCCGGTTCAGCAGGGCACTGGTATTGTTCCCAGTCTTCTATCTAGATGATGAGCTCCCGGAGTGCACTTAAAATAAATGCATCATTAAGATCCATTTCCAGGTTCATGCCTGTAATGACCGGAGGAAATGGGCATCTCGTCTCTGTAACGCTTTAGACATTACCTGTAATGTATCAGGATGTTTTATGTGATGGTAGTTTGAGATGCCTATTGATTTACCAGGCAGGTTTTATAGCTCTTTTTTCTTTTTCAAAGCATTATGAAATATTTATCTTCCTTTATTTCACATTTTAAGCAGCAGGGATATCCGTTGAACAAGCCAAATATCACCATGTCGGTGTGTTGCATTGTGTGTGTGTCTTATCAGGCTTGCAGGGGTACAGCAGTGCACTTGCTCTGTGTCCTTCTCCTGTTGAGCTGAGCGCTATGTGCAGAGTGCCCTGTAGCATCTGCAGTAAGTGACAATCACTATGCAACCAAAACCACTCGGGCTATAAATGATGGGCTGCTTTCCTAGACGTAACACCTGAAATATTGATCAGTTCTTCAATCTGATTTGGTGTGAATCATGTCCTGAAAACCAGTTTGAAATGATTTCACGGTCACTAATTTCCAGTTGAAACGGGGGAAAAAGGAAGGTCACGTTGTTTTCACTCCTCTGCTTTGCTGCCTTTCTCCTCCTCCTCATATCCTCTGATGCTAACACACGTTCACTCTGTGTCCCGTATTTACCACTGCCAGCCTCTTAAGTTTCTCCTGCGCTCTCCACTGGAGTGGTCTTTGTCTCTGGGTGTCCCTGTCCTCTCCACCATTAGTCTCTTTGTTTACTGGACGGGCATATTGGTGTGGCAGGCTGGCAGTAAGCCACCCTTCCTGTCCGTCAGCCTGGCATGAGCCATCTGCTGCCCCAGCAGGAGGCGCTCTGTCACACTGCTAATGTGCACCTAGCTCCTCGTGTTAGTGCATGCTGGTGTGGTTACAAGTAAGCCTGTATGAATCCTAACTGTGAATGTTTGTCCGTCTTCCCTCTTGTCGCTTGCCCAGCCTCCAGACCCTCCAGTCTCCATAGCAACAGGACCACCAGTAGCAATAGTAACAATAACTCGCACCTCACTTCTCCTTTGGAGGGCAAAGGTATGCTCCTCCTCCTTCCTCCACCTCTAGCTCTGCACTCTTCCCTCTTTTGCTGATCCTTTTTGTGCCAATTTAAGGGTTACTATTATCTCTAGTCTATGAAAATAAAGATTTATTTGAATTTTTTGCAATGAATATATTTCTTTTTTCTAATCCAAGCTAACAAGAATTGAACAGGTGTCCTCTGACTACACCATATTATGAATATTCAATCTATACTATGCTTTATTCCTCTGGGATTGTAAAGCAATCATCAACGGGCGGACAAAATCTTGCATGAGCAGGCAGCTTCAGTAGGTTTAAGTAACAAAAATGGATTTTCCTATTTTCTAAACTTTGCCTCCCTATTTTTCCAGGCACGTTAAACGGCAGCCTCAGCAGGCCCCACAGTGAAAGCAGTGGAGAGTTTAGCCTGAGCCTGGACCAGGAGGTGTGGTCCAGCAGCGGCAGCAGCCCAGTGCAGCAGCCCAGCTCCTCGCGCTCCTCTCATCAGAGCCCCCTGCAGCTGCGCCGCTCCCTCGAGCCGCCCAGCGCCACCGGCAGCCCCGGCCAGATGCAGATCACCAAGACCGACCCCAGCGAAGTCCTGTCCCTGCAGCAGTTCCTGGATGAGGGTATTGATCCAACAGAGGTGAGGCCTTAAAACCGATTATGCTGCCATTATTTTTCACTTAAAGGAGCTATGCAGGATATTATTTTAGTCTTGCCAAGAAAAACGGTTTCTACACGGTATAATATGTGGTAAAAGGGGGAAGTCCACAAAAATGAACGACTCATTTATTCCAGTCCAGGCCATTTTAATTTTAGCTTTGGTTTGGATCTCTTTCTCCGCCAATGGGGGTAACTTTTGTAACTTCTGGATCCCGATCAGCCAGTAAGATCGTTCCCCTAAGGAATCTGGAAGTTACAGAAGTTAATCCCGCGGAGAAAGAGCGTCACACCAAAGCTGAAAATTAGCCGCTATCACTTAGTAAAATGTCCTGGACTCTTACATATGCACACAGAGTCATTCATTTTTATGGACTTCAAAGGGGGAAGTTCGACTTCCTCCTTCTACCACGTAATATAACATGTAGGAACTATTTTTCTAAGAAAGATTAAAATAATATCAGGTAAAACTCCTTCAACATCCTATTAAAGAGAAGAGAAATCCCACCGAGTTCAGACAGTTCAGGAGCTCAGTCTGGTTCCTTTAAGCTGTCCTGATGCTGAATGAATTTCTCTCATTTCTCTGATGCATTTCTTGCTGTGGTTCTGCCATTGATGATGTCTGATCTGTACTCTGCAGTCTGGCAGTCAGGAGAACCTGACTGTCGACTCTCCCCGCCTCTCCACCTCCTCTGAGCACGTTCAGAAAGAGCGCGCCTTCCCCAAGAGCCGGGGCATTCTGCGCTCGTCCAGCGGGAAAGCAGCACCGGCAACCGCTGAGCGGCCGCTGAGAGCCTCGGGACAGCCGGGTCGCCCGACCCTGCGGAAGGCCGAGAGCACCCGCGTTAAAGGCTCGGCCCCGGTCCGCTCCAGCCTGTCCTCGCAGGCAAAAGCTACGTCCGTCTCTGAACGACTGGACTCAGCTTCTTCCACTCTGCCTCGTGCCAGCAGCGTCATCTCCACCGCCGAGGGCACGACGCGACGCACCAGCATCCACGACATGCTGTCCAAGGACCACCGGCAGCCCATCTCTGTCGACGTTTCTCCTCAAGCCGCTTCCACCAAGGCTGGCGTTCGCTCCCAGCCCACACCCAGTGAGTACCACCCCAACAGCACCCACCCAAAGGGATCCCTTCCCAGCACCGCACCCATGCCCAAGTCTGTCAGCTTACCCTGCCACGGCTTGGAGGATCCCGACCTCTCCACCCTCGAGTCGTTCCTCGGCCCCTCCTTCACCGTAGAGTCAGTGTTCATGGACTCCATATTTAGTGAGTCATTGAGCAAAAACCTCCCGTTCCTGTCTCTGAACCCGACCCTAGTAAGCAACATCAGCGGGCCTCCTGTCACAAGTAAGACCCACTCTCCCCCCGTCCCACCCCTCCACCAAAACCAGAGTCCCCACAACCAGTCCAACGGTCAGTCGGCGCCCAGCACAGCAGGCCTCGCAGGGTACAAAGAGGTCGTTGATCCCAGTCGTGTGATCGATTCAGACCAGTCTCTGAGCCCAGAGGACAGCCAGTCTCTGTGGTACGAGTACGGCTGCGTGTGATTGGCTGGAAGGTCTCTGGCTCATAGACTGTGACTTTACTAAAGAATGGATGAGGAGCAAGTCTGTCTCCTCTGCATGTTATTTATCAGACTGTCTACTCTCTGTGTGGTGAACTGGGATTGTTTTCTGTCCGTCATGGTGCTGAATGTTGCCGTTTTATTTAATTTTTTTTCCTTTCTTTGAGTTGGGACTTTGAATGCTCCTCTGTCCAATCACATTATCGTTTCCTCATCAAACCGTTGCATTGGCTAACACTACACTATTATCTGTGGTGGGTCTTAAATGAGTTGCATTCATATTTCTGTTTCACTCTTAATTTTGAGAATCATGAAGAACTGAACTGTCAGTGGGATCAATAAAAATGATAGACTCTCTGACATTAAAAGGCAGTTTTGTCACTTTTAAAGTCTTACAGTGTGTCAGATAATAGATTCACCTCCCATTATACTATGTTTTGATGTCTGAGTGCTTTTCACTGTAAACCTGGTTGCATTGTTCACTAAACTGCATGGCTTTGAGCTGAAATGATCATTTTGATCTCTGTGATCAAAATGGTTATTGTATTTATCCGTTTTCTTTTGTTTGTTTTGGCTGAATTTGTGCACTGTTTGTTTTTATGCATTTTTTTTCCTCCTAATGTATACATGTTTATCAACTGGAGCATTTACTGCGTGCATGATGGGGTTTGATCTGGTGGATTTTAACTGACCTCTGGTGATAGTGACAAAATGGTGACGCTTCATTGCCAAAACAATCAAAACCGTGTTTTCACTGGGATAAAAGCAAGTTGATGGTGAAGGAAATAAACAGCAGGATGAACATGGTGATAAAGTTTTAGGGTTCGGGGTTTGTTTGCACATTTGATGGACTTGAAAAGTTAGCCGTTTCAGATTCTTTTGTCAATGAAGCTAAACAAAATTCTTTTATATGTAAACTTCTGTTTACTTCTCCTCTTGCACCACAGCTGGAGAACAGATGTGTGTTTGTGGCTTTAGACTGACATCTTGTACAGACTTGAAATCATGACGTTATAATCAAAGACGAGCACACCTATTGTGCCAAAATAGTCAGACTTCCTGCATTTATATCCTTATTTATTTTGGCTTTTGTACTGTGTAGTTGCTGTTTTGAACTCGCTTTATTGTATTTATCTTAATCAGCCATATATGCAGAAATGAAGTTAGTGAAAGTGTTCTTACCACTGTGCAGATGTAACAAACGTTGCCTTTTTCCTACAGATGTGGAAGGCAGAAAGTCTAAAAGCAGGAGTGGGGAGGCGCAGCAGAGCTGCTAAGCCCTGCCCCTCCCACCCCCGTCTGTCTGCTACCATGCTGCGAGCGCGTGGTGAGTGAGCGCTGCTTGAGCGGGAAGGAAAGGGGATGGGAGGGGAGGAGGTCGGTCAGTCCTGTCTCCATGGGAACCTAAAACGTGGTGTAACAGATGTCTTCCGTCCCGCTGTGCTCTTGCTTCCCCTGCTTCTCCCCGCTGTTACCCAAAAACGACCGCCCCACCCCACCCCGCCCTGCTGTCCCTGTGGTGCCAAACGCCTGCTTATAAACCCTGAACCTGGTCTGCATGGCACATGGGCCATTTCTCCCAGTTTCCTGCTCTCTTTAGTCCCTGATTTGACTTTTCCTCAACAAATAACGGCTCCCCAGCTCCAGCAGCACATGGCCGTCCTCCGTTGTGATGTGAGCTGCCACACGGGCACTGCTGAGTGTTTCATACATGTAACTGGTGGCTCTTTGTTGTCGTCACACTGCTTATCACTGCTGCATGGCTTCGGTGTAACATTGAAATCCTTCCCCCTTGCATGTAGATCCAGGCAAGCTGTTCTCCCTAGCTGTTGTTGACATTTCTGTCTTTTCTGATACAGTTTCTGACTTTCAGTCTTTAATTCCTCTTTAAATTTCCTTTTTGTCTTTTTTCTGTCATTTTTTTCTGACATCTTTATTTTTTTCTTATTCTTTCCTTTTCTTCTTTGCTTGCGTGGAGCTCAGAGAGAAAGGTGGCCTTGGAGCTGTGTATGAAGTCAAGTAGAGCTCATCTGCTGAGACCGTCAACAGTGAGAAAAGATTGTATATCCCAGTTTCAACCTTTTTATTAAAACCAGGACTTTTCAGCGGAGAAACGGCTTCCTTCTCTGTTTCACTCTTTTTCCTTGAATCAAGGAAACGACATAGAAACGCTAGGAAATGTTTTTCCCTTCCCTTAAAGATGTGTTTCAGAATGCATCGCCGCATGTGATTCAGTGCGGCAGACTTAGTGTGCACTCGTCTTTGGACTAAGATTTAAGTGCCAATGTTAACACAACAGCCAAAAAGGCTATCTGAGACCAGACTGAGTCATTTCAGATCTTCTACACAACTTCGGAGCTTCTACTGCCCTCTTCTGAGTGCACAATCAAAGACAACATGAAGCATGTCGGCACAAAACATCTCTGACTACTGTGTCAAACTGAAGAATCACAATCTGCATGGAGCAATCAATCATCCCACCTCCTTTTTCTGAAGAGGAGGACTGTGTCCAGTGGGAATTTTAATAGCTAGGATGCTGATGCACTTGTACGTAAAGCCATGGCAGATGCTTTTTGGTGTTTGTTGCCTTTGGTGATGAGTGAAGGATGCGTGATCTGAGAGATTGATGATGGGAGTGTTCCAGGTCACCTATAAGGCAGCTGTCAGCTGTGTTTCTATGCCACAACAGAATCAGTCTGAGACAAACTACATGTTCTTCTTCACTGAAAATACTTCGTTTACTCAATGGTACTAGATCATCTCATTTACTGCTTCCTATCCTACTCTGATGTAGAAAGTAATAGTTAAAGCACACTTGCAGTACTGTGTATCTACTTCTAAGAGAGTTGTTTAATAATCTGACTGGAGTATAGGTGACCTGTGACCTGCCCGATACTTACAGATATTGTGTTGAACACGATGGTGATGAGACCGTGTTTTCCTCCTTTTCCACTTTTACATGAGTTCATTTGATGTAATTAAAAATCATCAAGACTACTGCGTGCTGTCTGTCTTTGTCTTAGTAATAATAATCTGGGCTTTCTGTTCAGCTAAAGTTTGGGTTGCAACCACGAAACATTGAATTGTTGAAAAAAAACATTAACACAAATGCTACAGTTCTTAGTGAAGGCGACTTATATTTCAGTTGCATAATTAAGGATTAAACGAGGACCTTATACTTTATTAATGCACAACACAGACATGCAGCAGAGTAATATGAGTCCCACAAAGTAAACATTTCATAAGTTTTTTCTTTTTCACAAGATGTAATAAATATGGAAAAGTAAAGGATTTATTTGATGATGGCCTCGTGTAGTTTTTATCCTAAACCACTCCATGCTACAGAGCTGATCTGAAACAGGTCATTAATGCATGGCTATGATGATGCCCAAAAGGAGTGACTGTCTGCAGGAATATATGAAAACAATGCACACCTGCTGGTCATGGTATAACCTCTGATAAAATACAGTATACAATAAGAACATAGCTAAATATGTATATTCCCAAATTTGCATCTAAATGAAAAGTTTTGCGACTAATACTAATGCCTCTACTGCTGTTCTAGGTATATAAGATGGCATAATTTTCTTAATGAGCTACAAAAAAATCCTAAAATACCTTTTTAAATATGTGCATAAAGCAATTGAGTTTTAACATTAAATTCAACATTTTTCAGGCAATATAACTCCTACATTACCCATAATGCAACTCAACCATCAAACGTGTGGCGACGACTGGGAAAACTGAGTAATGCAAATACAGCAACCCATTATAACAGGAAATTACTTACGTACCTACCAACATAATTTCATTAGTTAGCAGAAAATGGTTTTCATTGTTTCACAAGTCCAACTGTAATTGAAGCCCTGCACAGGTGTTTCCACGAACCCGACTTCTCAAACTGCACCTGCAAACCATCTATCCTTGATTAGGACATAAGTCTGCAGAACCATGATGCTGCTGGAAGAGGAAGGATGCCTCATTGAAACAGGTAGATAAAAACACTGCATTTCTGGTTTAGTTGTATATATACTGATTTAAATTAAGTAAAATCTGTCCAGTAATGTGCTAGACTGTAAAAGAGTGAAGCCTTCCTTAATAAAGGAGTGTGTGCTAGACTGGAGGGATTCTGCCTGGGAGAACAGCATTACCACACACTGGCAGCAGCCATCATTGGATTGTGTCTCTGGTTCACCCTTAGTGTTATAGGAGTCCTTGTGGCTACTACTAACCATTTTCAGGTTTACAAAATGCTTTGTAAAAGAATCTTGGCAAAAAAATTCCTCTTTTTGTGAATTAAGCTTCTGATTCTTAATACGGCCCTTAAGAGTTTTAGAGAAGAGTATCCCATTTCTAAAAGGCTAGAAAATGCAGAACTAATGTAAAATGAAATTTTACCCGACACAAAACATGCATTTTTAAAGATCAGGTTATTTTTTGCTTGCTTTCACAGTTTTAGAATACTTGGTGTGAGTTGGACACAAATTTAAACAAAAGTTAAACAAAAATTTGAGTGCAATAAGAAATGGTTTGCATGAACAAAAATGTCTCACCCTTAAATGGTGTTTTTATTCGTCTGTCATTCGTTCTTTTTACATTCAATGGGCTTTATGCACAACTCAACTACTTCCTGAACTTAAGCCAGCTGCTTTGTGTCCTGTCTTTCATTGTTGGACGAACTGATTAATCCAGGTGTGTCTGGCCATTTACTGAGGTTAGACAGTTTGTACAGTAATGAAAGACAGGAGACAAGTAGTTGAGTTGTGCATAAAGCCCATAACAGACAGAAATTGATTTTAATATTTTTCGGATTTGCGTGACCTCTGAGTTCTGTGGATTCTTTCTGCAAACCTGCTTCTTGTCTTTAAAGCCGTTTTGCTCAGTTTCTTTAGGAATTTATGGTCTGCATCAAGTCCCTGAAACGCGTGCATCTTTCTTTTTTTTTTTTTGACAGCCACTACAAGCATACTGCTGACATTATGTCCATGTAAACAGAGGAAGCATGTTGTTATGAGGTACAACTAATTAGCTCAACATACATAGACTAAAAGGTTCTCTGTAATCAGAAATTAAATGTTGCTTTATTGAAGGCTGCTCATGTTCAGAGTAATTGATTATAGAGAGGGTATGAAATACTATGTTTTGTGAGATCTGCAGCTGGAAATGACCGGAAGTAAAGCAGCTGGTTTATTGTAACCAGAGCCATATAATATCGTAACCAGGAAGTGGCTGTGCAGAAACCCCACTCATAAACGCCTGTCTTTGGCCTCATTTCAGGTCTTCAGAAACCTACAGAAGGTCCTTTCATATCTTTTACAGTCATTGATCACTCTCATGTAACTTGAGGATATACAGAACGATCATATTCCAGTCAGAAATAAATGATGGGATTAAGTTTTGCCACTGGAACATTTTCCTTCTGATTAGATTTTCATGTTTAAACAGGAAAAAAATTTGGAACTGGATCGCCATAGTGTGATCATACTAGTACTTAAAGTAGTCTGTGTAAACACAGCCACAGTCATGTAGTAATAGCCCAAAAAGCATTTTTCCCCTTCGTGTAAATATCCCCTTCATATTGCTCACGCATGATTGTCTTGTCATCACAGAGACCTCATCTACAGTTAGATGCAGAGCAGGGAAGACCCCACCAGCCTACCTTTGGCTAAAATCTTACCTGAATGATGCGATCAAAATAACGAGGTTACTTTAATTTCAATTTCCTCCTTTGTTATGCAGATGCAAGAAATCAAATCTGCTCAGTTATATGAAGAGATCTGCAATAAAAAATGTCTTTAACCAGATGGCTACCAAACGTAACCTCTATTACTGTAAAGCTGCAGCAACAGAAAATAATGGTTACAACCATTTTTAAAATAAAAAATAGTGACCATCCAAATGAACAGGTTTAATGTGGGATTTTTATTAATTTTATGATCATGCAAAAATCCAGCATCCAATTGAGTTTAGACTTATGTGGCCTCTTCGTACTGTAAGGTTACAATGCAATAAATTTACTTTCAAAGGGCTACAAACAAGCTAAGGCTTTTACTAATCTTTTATGCATTTCAATGCAAAATAACATCACTTGATTTAGATATCTCAGACAGCCATGTCACAACCTCAAAGATGCAAATAACATAAATTTCCTTTTTTATCAACAGTGAAAAATAACCAGAAACTAAACATGCATATTTCTTCCATTTGTAAAACTGCATATATGGTGTTGCTGACAAAGATTTCCAACATTTGTTTTAGACACAAGATTCTCACAATTCAGTTTGAACAAGCATATCGGACATTTGCCAAAGTATTTGAACAGAATTTTTATTTTGATAATAAATAAAAAACCACTGTGGTTGTGTTAGAAGTCCAAAGCTGGTTCCTGTGGTACATTACGAGTTTTCTTTCTGTTGCTTTTAAAGGGACTATACCCGATTTCACGTCCGGCTAGCTTAGTTAGCGATAGCGGCTATTTTTTTTTAAAGCTTTTGTGTGACGCTTTTTCTTAGCTAAGGGGTTTAACTTTCATAATTTG
>JAVQJG010091581.1:0-25967 GCA_036024015.1 Craterocephalus amniculus | reverse complement strand
TCATTATTATATCATAATCCGGGATAATTACGGGAAAATATAAATACGGGAGACCGGCGGGAAAGAGGGGTAAAATACGGTAGTTTCCCGGCCAAAACGGGATACTTGACAGGTCTGTTCTGGACTCTGGTGTCAAAGCTTTGTGACACCAGGGGCTATAAACCATACTGACCTCCTTCTAGCAACTTCTGTGTAAAACCAAGCAGCCTGTATGTTCCCTTTTAAACATGGAAAAGCTACATTTTAGCTTTGAAACATAAGTACTTTTTAGAAAAGCTGATCATATATGAAACTTATCTAACCCTACATGCAATGTCTGAAGAGTTACCTTTTGTGGGACATACTATATGTGCAATTAAATGCATGTCTTTCCAGTTCTATCCAGTCTCACAAAAAAAAACATTTTGTAAAAATGCAACAATAAAGGTGAATAAAAAGTGATAAACCACCCTTTTTATGGCCCCCAGTTCGATGTAAGGAGGCTTTGAGGCTCTGTGAAGCAATCTGTCTATGGATACTGAAATCTAAAGTAACTAACCACAACTGAAGATGAAGTTGGGAACAACAAAGCTGTTGGACACCATTAGGCTGGATCTCTAACGTGGTGCATTAAAGTCAACATTGCTCTTTCCTTATACAGCCCCTCCTCTTTATGAATGTTTTGAAAATGTAGTTGTGCCGTATCACATTAGTAGAAGATACAGATAATATACTTGAAAATGTGTTCATTTAGTACTTTTGAGGATGTTTTACTTCTACTGCAAAATGAACTAAAGTATTGATTTTATCACTTAAAAGTGTTGAAATTTGCAGATATACTTTATTGTAAACTTGGCATGCTTTGCACTGTGGACCAGGCTCAGGCTTTCTGTTTTGAGATTTCATCCATTTCCTCTACAGTATCTGTTTAAATTCATGTTGTATTTAATGATTCTAGACTCTCTGTTTTAGACAGCAGAGATGCAGTAATTAGGGGGATAAATAAGAAGAAAGATAAACAAACATCAAGGGGGAGTCATGTGGTGGCAGAGCCTGAAAAAGCAGCTGGAAGTAGCAGCTAATAGGGTTTTATCTCTTTGCTATAGTTGACATGTATTCCTGTATCTCTCATCAGAGACACAGCTATCACTCGCTCCCCATTTTTTTATTTTCTGAACTCCCCTCCCACCTATTCGGCTTTTGTTCCCAGATTCCATCTACTGTATCTGTCCTTCAAGTCCTTAATTTTACTCTTCCTCTGTGATTTCCATTTTATCCTCAATCTCTTTCTCTTCTGTCAGCCTGTAAAGCCGTACCCTTTTCGCTCCTTTGGTTCTGCTTGTTGCATCAGTGTTCACTGAGCAGTGCATTGAGTAAATTGGGTTGTGGACATGTGCCTGAGAAGAGTGGGTAGAGGAGAAAATAGAGGGGATACAGATGATGCGGAGGGCTGAGCAGTCAGTGTAGCAGAGATTAGGGTAGCTGTCTCAAAACCATGACAGTCTGCCTCGATTTCTGGCTGGAGCGGCGAGGCTCAGAGGAGGAGCAGGAGGAGGGTCTGCGTTGATGTGCTCTAACCCGGGATGACAGACCATATTGATGCAGCTTTAGCCCAGCAGGAGATTTCTCTCCTCCAGTCTTTGTTCGATCAACCATCACTGAGAAGGACCATTCCACTCCTGCAACAGTTCGCTCCTTTTGACCCACAAGGCAGCCGTTCAGTCTGCTGTAGTAACACTAGAACAAGAGTCTAAATCTCTCACGGATTGCGTTTTATATTTAAAAAGGAAAATACTTAACTATCCAACCTGTTCAAAAAAGTCATTCATTCTTTAAAACTACTTTTCCTGCTTGGGATTCAACCAATTTAGAGCATGCATTTTTGGACAATAAGGAAAAAGAAAAAGAAACCAACAAAAAACAGAGCACTGAAAGAAAACACAGGCACATTGGAGGAACATGCAAAGAACCCATACAAAGTCTGAGGTTCAGCAGCGCTAACCACTCCTCTGCATTACTGCTGGAACTGAAATAATTGTGGTGCCATATGTTGCCCTTCAGGTTATCTTTTCAGCTTTAAACTAAACCAATATGTGTTTGTAAAATCCACTGAGGGCAGCATATACCTAAATCATGAAATAACTGATATTTTGGTGTTGCATAATGATAAACACATTGCTGCTGATACGTTTATTTGGGAAGATGCCAGAGGTCTTCATTATGTTGATTAAAAAGTCTAATCTGAGTGACATTACATAAGCATGATTTCTGTGAGAGTGGATTCAAATGGACAGAAAATTGCAATCTAAACAAATCCATCAAGAGTACATCAGATTTTTTTTGTTTGAAGGAATTTTAACAATGTACTTTTGCACCGATTCCTATATCTTTTAGCTCCTGTTTATTTAAAATTGATCAGCTTCTGAAGGCTGATGATGTACAGTGCACACAGCATGTGAGTTGTGCTTATGTTCTGTAGGTGTACTGTATCAGTTGTAAATAACTTTGTAAGAAAATCTGTCATCATTTTAGGTGAAGAAAGAAAATGTTGAGCTTGATAGATAGATAGATAGATAGATAGATAGACAGATAGATAGATACTTTAATAATCATTTTCAGGAAACTATGCTATTGCAGCACCTCATACTAATCAAACAAAAAAAATCTAACATCAAGAAAGTTAATATTGTTGCATGGAATTTGCCTTTACAGGAAATGTATTACAGGAAACATAGTATCAGTCTTTTTCATTCCCTGACTATGGCAGGATAAAAAAGGATTTTCATCATATTTTACATTTAATTTGAACATCAACAAAAGTTCTGAAAATACTAATTTCTTCATGTTTGTGTCATTAGACATGGTTTTTACTCAGTGGGACACATCTGAAATGCCGCATAATTTTATTAATTATATATGATTGCAGAGTCTGTGATTTGATCACACACACATTTCTGTAAATTGTTTTTTTTCACATCATCTATTCAGACTAAGAGATGCCTGCTAACTACACATCAAAATTGTTAAAGTTTATTTGTTTTTCTAGTTTATTTGCTGCTATGACTTAAACAAGTAGGCCAATAAGTCATAAAAGGTCATAATGAGTTTGGAGAGATAACAGATCACATGTTACTTTTTTCACTTTAATTTAAAGAAGTAAAAAAAAAGTGTGGTTTAAATGGAAGTCTTTGGTACGAATCTTGAAGTCAGGAGTACCAAAGTAATAAAAAGTGATTTTTGTTACTTTGTCAAAATACAGTGGAAGTGGATGAAATTCAAAAATCTCAAAATACAATGAAACACACACTTCCAACCCAAATTTCACACATCACAACTAAACAAATTTCCTCCACAGGACAAAAAGGTTAATGTTTTACATGTGGATGTTGACAGAACAGAATGATGAGTGAAGTTTGATTCCAGAAAATATTTTATAATGATAAAAAAAAGTCGATTGTGATCACATTTGAACTACCCAGAAGCTTTTAGAGAGAAAGAAGAGTACATGTAATCTGAAAAGAAGGCCTGACTACTCGTCTGAAAATGATCTGTAAGTGCTGCATTCCCATTAATAAGCACCTGGTTGGTAAACAGCAGCTTGCAGAGAGGCAGAAGTTTTCACCGTAGCACATCCCGTGCACAGCTGGAAGTGACCAAGCGAGGAGGGGGAGCTGCATAAAGCAGAGCTTATTGATCAGCAGCATGCCTTATTGGTTTCTGCCGAAGTCTTTATCACCGTGTCCCCTCCTACTTCCTTCCCCGCCTCGCCTCGTAAATTCAGCGCAGCTAATTGGACATGACTGCGTTTATGTTCCAGCTTCATAAATTTTTTTCTCTGAAGGGAGAGGATCGATTTTCCTCGAGTGCAGCCTTCTGTGGCAGCACAAGCCTCTTCAAACATTCGCTCTCCTCACCACCACACGTCGCCCTCTCTTTTTTTTCCTTCTCTACTATCCATCCTCTCACGTGCACTTCCCCTTTTCCTCAATACTTATTGAGGAAAAGGTAATCTATATCTAACTTCTACTGCGATAGTGTAGGCAGCACGACTTACAGTGTGCGTCTTTTCACACATTTACATCCGGCCCTCCCACTTATTCACATAATCGGTAAGCGAATCATTCCATCCAAGCTCATTTTCTGTCATTCCCTAATGTGTGCTGCAAAAAAACCCCAATTGTTTAAAAAAAGCCAAATTTCTTGCCTCAATTCTCCTTTAATTCTACTTTATTTCTTTGTCATGTCAAAGTTTGAGCTCTGGTTTTAGGCATGTCTCCAAACCCATTTGAAGGTTACAGAACATTTTAATGGACTGTGTATGGAAAAAGCAACAAGCTTAAAGAGCTCTGTGTCTTAATGCAACACACTCACACACAGTACTTCCATTTGTTAAATATGTTCACTGTCAAGGGGTCACTGGAAGCTTTTGGCCCTGGAAAAAACCGGGAGTGATGCGTCGTACAAAAAGACGTCTTAAATTATTCAAAGCCGAGGAATGACCTTGATTGTCTTTGCAATCCACACCCAGTGTGCATCTGTAGTGTGTACACTATGCAGTGGAGGGAGATGTGTGACCTCCCTGGTGTGCTTTTTGGGATGATTCATTATTTTAGCACAGTTTGCTCTTAGTTACAAAGTATCTCTCAGTTTGTGATCCTGCACTTTAATGTAGGATAGATGGAGGGACAGAAAGAGACTGTGTGCGACAAAGCTCACAAGTAAATAATTTACACAGCATACAATAAATGGCTATTGCGTGCATGCCGAGCAGACGCTCAGACCTGAAAGCAGCCCTCTGATTGGTTGTGTTAGGTCATGTAAAGAGCAGCAGGCAAACTCAGCCCCGCTTTGAGATACCCGCTCTCTGAAGTGAGCACCGTATGCATAGGACCAAATAATGGAGCCCAAGCACATCCTGTTCTCAAATCCGGACGTCAGAGGACTGTTCTCATGAGTGCACCACAGAGCTGGATATTGGAACAGTTCAGGTGTGGGTTACATGCCAGCTGTGTGCTGTTTTTGCTGGCCTTTCAAGCTACCAGGGAAAGTAATGTGCAGGTTTTACAGTATATAGTAGCATTTTGTCACCTTGGCTGTTTTCTGGGGATGAAGATGGGACACAACTTGTAAACATGTTTTCACTCAAACACCTGATGTAAGCTTTTTTTTTTTAAAAACATAATACTTTGTGTATATGGTTGTGTGACAACCCCACCCACCTTGAAATGTTTTTTTTGTTTTTTTTTGCCTGGCCTGGTTTTGGTTATATACCAGAAGGTTTTTTTTTTTTTTTTTTTAATAAAAATTCAGATTTAAATGAGAATAAATCAGCCACTTATTTCGGAGTTAAGTTCAATTCCGAATCACCATTTCCATTACGTAAACATGGTCATTTTTAATCTCTGGATTAAGGGAAATTAGATTAAATCTCACAAACAGGTAATCGAGATTTTGAGAAATCAGCATAACTGAAGAAAAAAGTGCTGTGTAAATACAGTCTATTTTTCTTCATCTAATAATCGGCCAGTGCCTAAGTGGATGTGTAATATTTAAAAAGAAAAAAAAATTGTACAAAAAATAACAATTTTTCAAATATTAAATACCAAAACAAATCAATAGTGAAATAAAATTACTGTATTTTTTGTAGTATAACTTTGACCTCTTTCTCCATCTAAATCTGTAATTATATACAAATTCATAATCTTACAAAGTGCAACCAGAATTCTCTCCTTATTCTTATATATTCACTATAGTGCAGACAAAATTATTTGACTGTTAATTGTTATAAGTTGATTATATTTCTATTTTCCTCATCAATCTATACAATTTTCACAATGCTAAAGGAAAACAAGTTAAACAGGGGTGCAATTTCTTTCATTCTTACTTGCACTAAGTCCTTTATGCTGTGCAAACATAATGTAATATCCCTCTCTGTCACTGAGACGCATTCTGCACTGACACAGTATTGCCTCCTCTGCTTTTCTATATATATTGCACTAAAGCAGAAACATGAAGGTCATCAAATCTGCACTGTTCTCGAAGAATTTCAACCTTGTTTACTGTTCTTCTTTTCAGCTTATCTTTAATTAATAGCGATGTCTCTTTTGTCACAACAGTTTTATGACTGAAAGGGGGTTCATTATTAGGGTATGCATGGTAGAAGCTTCAAAGTCACTAAGATCTTTTCTTCTTGTCTTGTTGATGTAAAATTAGAAGAAACTGGCAGCACTCAGCACATTTATACGACACATGCTGTGTCCCAATATGGGGAAAAAAATGCAGTTAGAAAATTCAAAATACAACATTTGCTTCAGTTTTGAGCTGTTTAGATACAAATCAGCTTTGCTGTCGCCCCTTTCTGAGAGGGAGTTCGTTTGGATCACAGTTCAGGAAACTTCTGATTCTCCAAACTGACAGGACGCTGCCTGTGGTCTACTGCAGTACGACACTTAATACAGAGAAGAACGTTACACAAGCTGTATGCCCATCCCCACCTCTCCACTTACAGTATCACCCTGCTGCAAAGGCTCACTCGTCATTGTGCTCAAACAATGTCAAATCTCCCCTTCCTGTACAAGTCCAAGTTGTAATGTTTAGATCTGTGCTCAAACTAGAATCTGAATAAAGCACCTTGTTTGGACAACTCTGTAATATGTATGGATGTAATATATTTTGTATTTTTAGTCATATTTCAGTTGATTTCATAATATTTCTGAGCTGCATTTGAAAATTTCCCTCTCAAATTAAGAGTTAATGCCGTCAATTAGCTGATAACAGAGGATAATTAATTTATACTTGCTGTTAATCATTTACCGTCGTGTTATATTAGATGAGCTCTGACACAGTGTCTGCTGTGGGTTTGTGGATTGATGACATTCCCCATGTTGGCACAGCTGGGTAAACGTACAGAGAGTTGATTAGACCTGAGGAAATACATGAGTGACAGTCAGAAACTAACATGCTGAGCGAGCTTATTTAGAAGAGGTTAGATTATTTCTTGCTTCAAAAGGCATTCAGGTTACAGGTGAATAAACAATAAGATGCAATAAATTCATGTACAACCTATTATTTCATAATGAATGTACTAGTTTACAGTAAATTTATGTAATTTATGCTACAGCTGTGTCTAACACCACTTTGCTGCTTAAGCACACAGAATATGACGTGTATCTGCTACAATGTTAAACCTTATATGTGATAAGCAGCTCTCAGAAATCTGACCTTGCATGTTCAGTGGATTATGTCCTTTGGTTTATAATGAATTTGCCATTTACCAGTGTGTCTGTTTAGCATACAAATGGAAATTATATTAAAGAGTCTCACATCAGCAATTATACCCCATACGAAAAAAAAGGTATTGAAACTTGAAATAACATGCTGAAAAGTCGTGCCCTATGAATAAACACACACTCAGAATTCACCACCCACTGTGAAGTGTCCATGCAAGACATATTTTGCTGGCGTTTGGTACTTCATCAATGTTTTGCAAACCAAAAATAGTAAAATTCAGGCTGAATGAATGAGAAAGGCCGATGCAGTATTACTGAAGCAGGCATGTCACCACATCTGAAGACTAAGATGCAGAGGTTAGATGCACTAAAGAGCATCTAACCTCACTTCATTCAACCACAATTGTCCTGAGATCACTGAATTGTGCTGGATATTAGTGTAACTTCTCTGCAGAGTCCTTCCTGCTGCTGAGTTTGTTTTAATGAACACTACTGCATAGAGTAACACCTGGGGTGAGAGGAAATTGGTGGTGAGTTGGAGGGAGAGGGTTGTTATACATCCTCTTATTGAAAATATGAACAAGGAAGAAGAAGTAATGAGAGATGGGAGGCAATGGGAATGAAAAAGTGTTGAAGAGGCAGAAACTCAGGGATTTGTGGGGAGGAGGTTCCTGTTCTATGATCCCTAACAGTGTCTCCAACACCCCCAGGGGTGAGATGGACCTTTTTAGGGGATCTTTTTGTCTGTTGCAGTGTGCATCTGAGAATTTTGAAAAAAAAAAGAAACCCTTAGGATTAATAAAACGCCTACATGCCAGATATCTGGGCCATCTATTTTCAGCTATATGCTTAACATACAAAATTCAAAAACGCACTTTTCAACCTTTAATGTGTGATGGCATGTTTTTATAAATTATAATTATTCAAACACATTTTATCTGCAACTGCCGGCTTTTATCCACGTCACATGATCGTTTAAATTCAAATGATGAAATAATTTGCGAGAAGTCTCGTAAAAGTCTTCAAACCTTACACATATACACCAACACACATGCTGGTAAAAAAAAAACACACATTGGTGTACGACTGCAACATGGGCTCTTTTATTACCCCTTCTTGTGTATTAAAGTGTAATTCCAGCGAGACTGTGGAGTAGAGGATGCCTGGGGAAGACGTGTTGAGTTGGGATCATCCAGAGGACAAGGGTTAATATAATTATCCTACTAAAACCTTGAGACTGAAAGAACATCATTAGTCAAAGCAAGAAAAGAGCTACCCAAGCCGCAGGCCAGGAAAGAGGCAAGGAGAGGAGGAGGGATGAACAGGGGAGGAGGAGGAGAGGGAAGGGGGGAAGGAGAGCTTCAAAACCCACCAGTGCACTTAACAAGACAATTAGCACAAGGACTTAAACTTGGGGGTCTTTCTTGGGAATGAGGGGTGTTTAACAGCATATGAGGAGCACTAGCGTTTTACCAAGTCACTGTTACATTTTCTGTAATAATGTCTCCACAAATTAGTTATTTGTGGTGAAATAGTTTAGATCTAAAACAGAAATAAGAATGTAATCATACTTTTGTGAAGCACAATCTCACTTTATCTTTAAGTTAATGAAATTACCTGTGATTGTTTCAGATTTATAACAAATCTGTAAAGGAATGAGTATATCTTATCTTTAAATGGTATTTACATGAATGCCTTCAGACATGTTATTTGATGCAGACCTGATACAAAAACTGTGGCAGGTGGATTCACAGATGTATGGCTTGAGGCCACGATGTCAAACGTGGGGCTCAGGGGCCACAACTGGCCCATGAGAGCTTACGGTGAGGCCTCATTCCAGAATTATGGGCCTCGATTGTGCAGCAGCCTACCAGAGAACCTCCGGGCCACAGAGACTACTGAGGCCTAAGACCTATCATTAGCTTTTAACTTTGCTTTTACCTGAATTTATTTTATTTTATTGTCAGGAACTCCTTTGTGTATTTGTATTTCTACTTTATTTCTACTACTCTGCAGCCCAGTGTTGTGGTGTGGCCTCCAGCCCACCCGGGTCTGGGTTTTGGTTCCAGTGGGCTGGCTTCTGGTGTGGATGGAGCCCCAACATATTGTTTCCTCACTGGAATGTCAGGCCAGATAATTCTAGTGTTTTTATTTGTCAATCAATCAATCAATTTATTTTTTACATTCAGTTAAGAGACAGTCACTAGGGATGGGAGTTCATGTTTTATAGGTGGGGTATGTAGGGGTGGGGAGAGTGTACATGTATAACTGTGTGTGAAAGAGACTTTAATGATGTGTATGTTTTAAATTTCTGTTACATACTGGTGTGTGAAGGTTTTTTTTAATATATTTTTTTATATTTCATTTTATTTTTTAATATGCATACTTTTTATATTACTTTGTAAAGCACTTTGTGTTGCTTCTGCATGAAAAGAGCTTTATAGATAAATTTGAATTTGAAAGGGGGTCAAGTCTGACCTGCTAGATGAGTTTGTTGAATGTGAAAATGACACTGAAATCATAAAATGCGAATTTTTAAGAAACATTGTACATCTGAGGAGTTTGTTTAAATATAATATATTATAATAATATATATATAGTAATATATATAATATCTTTCTTACCTAACAGATACGTCATGTACATTCAAATAACTTCAAGCTCTATAATAAGTTACTCTAAACATAGTGTGCAACAATCTATTTTTCAAGAACAGTGATTCTCAAGAGAAAAAGTTCATATGTTGTCTGACAGGATGGCTCTTTAAATGTAAACGTCTTTATCATGTTTTAATTCTTTATACTTCAACAAAAGAATTTTATTTTTTATTTTTATAGATTATTATGCTATAACTTTACTGGTCTGTCCCAGTATAGATCAGATTGTGCTGTATGTAGCTCCTAAACTATAAGAAATGTGGTAGCCGCAGGTGAATTTTAAACGAAAACATACTGTTGTTCATATTGCCTCTTTGTTTGACTAAAGCACCTTTAGAATTTTTCAGCGTATTGCTTTCTATTTGAAAGCACAAGTTTACAGGGCAAAATGTGGCTCTTGGAGCAAGATTTGTCAAAGAACCTAAGAAAAGGAAGAACTTCCGTCAGGAGCCGGCACTCATCAGGTTAGAGGGAAGAAAGGGAGATCAATAGACTTCACTGCTTTATAACTCAAAAGCTTCACAAAGCTTCACAAAAGGAATCACAATTTATTAGTTCTTAAATTTAATATAACTTAACTAAATCTTAAAAGGGTCTTATACAAATTGCACAGCATTACTTTTAAAAAGGGTAATTTTTGATGTAACAAATTCTAAAACTTTCAGTAAAATGAACAATAGCAGAACAGCAGATACAAACTCTTAGCAGACAAATATTTCTGCAAACGTCCCTGATCTCATTCGATGATTTCTAAGACCGAATCATGCCAAATTTGCATGTGGTGTTGCTTGAGGTCCTGCAGACTACAGACACCCCTTAATGATTCCAGCTCTCTCTTACAAACAGAGATGTCTCCAGCTTCTTGGAACCTTTTGATTCTGTTTTTTGATGGACAATTCAAAGTCTTTGCAACAGTAAGACACATAATTTTCCAACTGCTCTATGCTGTCTTCTGCATATTTCTGAACCTCTGCCCATGTATTTCTGAGAGACTCTGCCTATCAAAGATGCTGACCTTTTGACCCTGATTAATTGCTGCAGATGATTCTGTCTAATATTTCTTACTCCTCAAACCTCTTGTTGCCCCTGTCACTCTTTTGTGATGTGTAGCTGCCATCAAAATAAGTACGGGTAAACATTTAGCATGAAATTGTAAATTATCTTATTTTCAAAATTTGATGTGTTTCACCGTCTGGTGATTTGTTTATTTGGATTGAAAGCTTGCAGTCTTCCGTTCCTTCAAGGCACATGATGGGACAGCACTTCAGCAAAAGTAACTCTCCAACATCAAACACAGTCTGATGACTGTATGTGCTGCTGGTATGTCTCTCATTAACAAACACATGACCTTTTTTTTTCTGTCCAACGTTCAGGCACTGGTTGATGAGTTGTTTATCAGATCCCATCAACGTGCTTGTAGTGACAGCGACAGTCCTGCAGTAAAGATGGCAGTGTGTCTTTGATCACACCATGCCTGTAATAATACTATGCTAATTAATGTGGCTGACTGAGAACAAGCCATCTTTCCAAGGACACCCTCCCTCCACCTCATGTTCTCCCATTTACAATTCCCAGCATGCTTTTCAGCTCTAAAGCACGCTCGCTGTATCAAGAGATTCCCTTCCCACCAGATGTAGGGTAAGTTACAGTGCAAGCACTTTATTCTTTATTTTATTTGTGTTTTTAAAAAGATATTTATGGGACGGGTAGGAGGAAGGAGGGAAGGTGGGTGAAAAAGACAAATCTATTCAAGAGGGCGGAGATGGAAAAAATATTCATCTGTGAAACAAAAGACTAGGAATGAAAGGAAAACAGGCAAAATTGCTGACTATAACTTTCTTCCCTTCTGAGAGGAAATAAACTGTGATTATCAAATCAGTTACAACCAGTGTGTCATAAATCATCGCATATGAGAGGAACAATGACACATTCCTCATTGCAGTTCCTCGGCTTTCTGCATGCCTTTCTTTTCTTGGGAGTGCTCATGAATGATTTAAAAAGCGATCTGTTTCTGAGCCTTGTCTGCCTCGGAGGGAGATAACTCAGAGGGGAGGAGCCAGAGCAGGATGGGAGGGGCTAAATCCTGAGGTTTTCGGTTTTGAGGAAAGCGCAAAAGCCACCGCACCAACCTTAGCTCGTCTGTTTCCTTCATGTGGGGGCAAACTGGTTTTCTCATCCAGCGAAATAGACAGCAAAGTGTTCAATTGTGTGTCTTGCTCTGTGGTGGTCGTAAGAAGCAGAGAATAATATTTACAGAGCGTTGCACCTCACGTCATCCATCACAAAATCACACACCATAGCTATTCCCCTGAAACTAGGAGTTAATCCATCATCTGCCTCCCTCTCTTTTCTCCACCTCCCATCCACTCACCTTCACTTCACAAAGGACAGGAAAGAAAACTTTGCGATTCAAATATAGTCCAACAGTCTCCAAAGTCAAATTTGCCCTAAAAACCTAATCAAGACACAAAAAGACTGGAGACCCCGATGAGGACGGCAAAGGAGAAACATCTGTTTCTCCAGAAGAGAAGATGGACAAAGCCAGAGGCCACAGAGATTCCTCAGTATCTGCCCTGTCATCCTCATTCATGCTTCCACTACAACAGTAAGCCTTTGTAACAGCAGGATCAGCTGCTGTGCTGAGAGCTGCTCAGAGTCTAATGAGCTCTTCCCCCCAGCCTCCAACGCTACTGCACAAGCATAGACGAGGGTTACTAAAGGTTGGGGGATTCTGAGCATTTTTATGCTTCTGTTTGTGGTTTTCTTTTTTTTTTAATGGTAAATAATGTCTGTTTTTTACTTAGAAATCTGAGCAGAGAAAATGATTTTATCACTGATGCATTGCTCTCTGCGTCACTTCAGTTTCCCTCTAATGAAGCAAGAACAAGAGAGAAAAAAAGCCTGGGAAGTAATTTTTTTTCATAACCCACATTTCTCTTCTGAACCTGACCCTACAGTTAAACAACATTAAAACAACACAAAATAGTGCCTGTAAAACTAACCTCCCATTCCACATTTACAGCTAATTCTACCATCTGACAGGTGGATGATTATTTAAGACCTGCCAGTTGTAGCGCAACACAGAGGTGTGCGTGATCTCTGTTTTTTTCCCTTTATTATTATCACATTCAGGATGTGAGTTGCGGTGGAGGGTAAACCTGGCAGATTCAGTCATGCATGCGTCTCAGGAGATCCTGAAGTACGTATCTGCAGGATCAGTTGGACAGGATAGAGGTTTCATTGACCCATGTGGGCTGCCATCAAAGCAGCCTGTGTGAGGAAGTACAGGCTTTTGAAGATTGCAGCGTTCTCTTTGCTCGGATTTTAAAGTGAGACTCAGAGCTCCAGTTAGAGCTTTGGGACTGAGCGTGCAGACCCAGAGACTTGGCAAGTTCCATTTGAAACCCTGTCGGTCACTTAAGGTAGTGTTTCTGTTGGCAGCGACAAAGAAACTAGAAAAACCTGCAAGCTCTTCCGATCCAAGAGGAGCTGTGCAAGAATAGATGCTTGGGGAAGCGCTGTTGCACCAATTTCTGTTCTTCATCCTGTGACAAACTCGCGGCTGAAATGATTGAGCTGTATTGTTTGTTTTGCCAGCAAAGCAAAAGACATGGGTGTCACTTTTACCTGGCAGAGAAACAAGAGTTGTACATCAGCCAATGGGGTAACCAATCAACACTTTGATTGATTTAAACAGGACCTGTGGGTTAATGATGTAGACGATATCACCAAGTCGACTGTCCCAATGGATCGCAGAGCGGAGGCTAAGAAAGGGTTGGGGGGAACTTGTGCAGGTTAAAGTTTGATCATATTTCATCCAAGGGTGGCTATATCTACTTTTCTTCTTGTAGTTAAGAAATATATTTTCCAAATCAGTTCTAAAGAAGGCCAGAGAAACTTGATTTACTTGTCAATAACATGTAAATTAGAATGTTTTTACTCAAATTCAGTCAGTTAAAATACAATATATACAATCCCAGTAATCTGTATGCCATTATTGATATTAAAATAAATATTTATATGGAATTCTGAAATACATCTTGCATTGCCATTCTGTTTTCCCTCTATTAACATTGGAACAAAGATGCTGATAAAAAGGAAAGTACTGTAGGCCTATGTCAGTAAGAAGTGTAAATGCACGCACTGTTATCAGAAAACTCTCTGATCAATCTAAGTTGGAATATTTAGGTCTTCTTAGGATCAAGATATTGACAAGGTTTCCTAAAAGCAGGTATAAAAACGAGGGCCAATAGATCAAAATGCACATGTGAGACACAGTTCGTATTTTAATAAAGCTGGCACACAAACGAGCCACGAAGCACACAAGAATAATCAAACAGAGCCAAGAGATTATGATTTCTTGCATACTTTCCATATAAGACAGCTTTTAAAAAATTGTTTTGAAGTGTTTATTAAATAAGGAACCGGTTCCCATCTTACATGCATTCTATGAACCAGAAATAGTTGGAGAATTACAAAGAACTTCTGCTGCACCGGTTGTCTTGATTAGAACAAGAAAAACAAGGATGAAGACATGAAAGAAGTCATGAAAACTGCTTTCCCCAGTCTTCCTCCTACTCTTTGTAACATGTAATGGAAAGTTTTCTGTGCCAGTCTGTTCCAGTCTGTGAAGAAATGGGGAGCTTAAAAATCTCTCAGCACATTAGCTCAATCAGCAGGGGACCAGGATGGTGCTGAGAGAAACACAGACACATGATGGATAAACGAGTAAAGCAGGCATGAAACAACATGAGCATGTAAAAACACTCTGGGCATCATTAACATTTGGGTAGCTTACACACTGCCACGTCAGGTCTCAACTAATTTTCACCACTGGAAAATAATTAGCTGTTGGGAAGAGACGGGGCTTTAGACAAGACTGAGCCCACAAAGTGTAATTAGGGAGTAAGTCCAGAGTTAAATCACAACCCTGTATTTATTATTTAATGCAATAGTTTTAATGGTGGTGTTAAGCCAGAAGTGGCAATAACAGCCAGTGTGACGGTCAGTCCAACTCTCCGGTTCAGGATTATATATTACAGTCTGCACCAAGTTATCCAATGAATTAGCTACTGTAGCATTTAAACTTTTGTTTATTTATAGTCATTTTTATTTGTATCATTTAAAAGTGCTGGTGATATCAGTAAGCATCATCTTGAAGCTGCTTTCTGATTGGTTGTTTTCACACTGCACAAATCCCTGGTTTGATTTGCACCATTGCTAATATTAGCAAGAAAACACGTTACTATTTACTCCTTAAAGTAGCTATACCTGATATTATTTTATTCTTTCAAAGAAAAATAGTTTCTACACAGTATATTATGTGGTAAAAGGGGGAAATAGGACTTGCCCCCTTTTATTCCATAAAAATGAATGACTCATTGATTGCACATATGTACGAGTTCAGGTCAATTTAGTAAGCAATAGCGGATAATTTTTTGCTTTAGTGTGACACTCTTTCTCTACCAATGGGGTTAAACTTCCGAAACTTCCGGATTCCCTATGGAATCTTATTGGCTGATCTGACTCTGGAAGTTATGGAAGATAGCCCCATTGGCAGAGAAAGAGCGTCACACCAAAGGTAAAAACTGGCCGCTATTGCTAACTAAAATGGCCTGGTCTCGTACACATGCGCAATCAATGAGTCATTCATTTTTATGGACTTACCACTTTTACCACATAATATCCCGTGTAGAAACCATTTTTCTTAGAAAGATTAAAATAATATCAGGTATAGCTTGTTTACTTGCAGAAGCAGGATTTTTCTAAAACAAATCTAAACCATTAATAAACCCTGAATTTGCTGCATGTTGGGACGGTAAGTTTGTTTTCCTATCAGGGGTGAAAGTGGAGGCACATCTGCTGAATTCCTTTTTACTTTTACACCTGACTCAGCTAACTGACCAAGGAGAGTAAGAGACACTCAGACAATTTGGCTTCTCTTAAATGTCATATAACCTCATCAGCCAATCAAATCAAATTTAGAAGTCGGGCAGCAGAGAACCTGATGCTGCTGCGATTACGAGACAATGAAGACATCGTCTATCTCCTCATCCTGCTCCATCTCCTTCCCTCCCTCTTGGCCTTAATCCACTTAGTTGGCTTTTTCTGAGCTTGGAGCCTCTCCTTTATTCCATTATAAAGACCCAGCACAAGATCTGGTGCTTATATCATTAAAAAAAGGCCCAATCCATGACCCCTCATCTTATACATAATGTAGACTAGCAGACTGTTATAGTCCGTGCCACGGTCCAGCTGGGCTGCTGACGGATGGGACCGGGGGAATGGGCACAGAGAGATGGACCTGCAATGAATGAGGGAGAATTTGAGAGCCCTGCTTATGACTGAGGCTTCCCGGTGAATATGATTTCGCTGATGTAAATGATGATAGAGCTGAGGCTGTGCTCCTGTCTTTGATGGTTGGAGATTGCTTTCACAAGCCCCATCAGAAAGCCCCCAGCTTTCAAGACCCCAAAACACACCCTTCCTTAAAGTTTATACTGTTGGCAGTGCTTTACTCATTACTGTTAACCTTGGGAGAACTTTGCAACACTGTGCGAGCGATGCTGAATCATAAGATTTTCTATTGACTCCATCCAATTTAATTTTGCCTGTGCTGCCTTTGTTTCACCTTCTTCACTCTCTGCCCTCTTCAGAAATCCTTGCTACACCTCTGGCTGCCCTCTCCCCTAAATGCCCTGTCACAACTTGCTCAACGTCCACTTTGCTGAGTGTTTCGCAAATCTAAATTTACAACCTCCCTCTCATCAGACTCAGCTTGCCTGTGTTTGCACTTAATGGCTTATCAGGTTACGTATTTATTGATAAAGCAGCACTATTTATCCGAGTACCTGACTTTGAGCATACCTGCGCCAGCTTTTTAGAGCCTGCCAGTGCAGCGTCAGACGCAAGACTCATCCCACGGAGGTAACGGCTGCACAGATTGATGGGAAAAGCGCTTGTTTTGCTGTCTCCATGCAGGCTCAATTTACATCATTAGGAACAGTCAACTAATAATAGTTCATTTTAACTGGGTTCAGTGGGAGAGCCACAGCCAGAGGCCTTGGGACAGGCAATAAGGCCTGGAAGTGACTACAACCCTCTCTCCATCGATAACACCAGCATATCTCATTACTGTGGCGACCTGCAGTACACTGCCACTCGGTCTTGATCATATAAAATCCATTTCAGTGTGCTGTCCCCGCCGGAGCACCAGTGGAGTGGAATATTCATTATTCAAATTTTAAGCATTGGAAATCCCAATATGTTACTAAGGCCAGATGAGATGAGATGAAATAGCTTAGCCTTTTGTCCAGGGAACATTGACTAATCGTATGGCTCCCCAGAATCAATTTCCCAGCCGTAAGCATCAGACACTCCTGATTGTACTGTATTGTGGAGGACCCCCCACCACTATCACCTAATACCCCTCCCGGCTGCCCAGAATAACTTATTGATTAGTGATAATGTTACGGGAGGTGTGGGTGGCCGGGGCGGAAGACGGACTGGCCTCAGTCATCTCCACGGGGCTAAATTTGGGTCTTCTGTTACCAGATCCAACGCATACTGACACTATCGCTCGCTGCCATCAGCACAGCTCTCTGGATGCGAAGCGTTTTCTGGAATCAGGTTGTAGAAGGAAACTTCATTAGATCTCATACAGTAAATTGGTACATATAACTGCTGAATGAGTCTGTGAATCACAATGTATGGGCCGGTTTCATCGTAGAGGCACATGTTTGAGACAAAGAAAAGGACACACATATTTTCTAGTTTGAATGGTGGTTTAATAAATCTGCAGGGTTTGGAGGTTTTGGCTTAATAATAGTTGGTTTCACCCGGTACTGGGATGATCTCTCTCTCTCTCTCTCTCTCACTCTCTGATTCTGTGCTGAGCCTGAAAAGTGGCTGTGATCAATACCTGCAGGCTCTCACCACTATGCCAGAGGGCTATTTGTGTGTGTGTGTGTATGTGTGTGTGCTGCGTCAGCATCCACTCAGGACTTCATCAAACAACCTTCCCCACAACACACACACCTTTTCCTCACGTGCAGACACTCATACACAGACACCCCCATCGCTCAACGCCCCGCTCAAACAGATTTTCACGTTCACCCTTTTCACACATGCGGATGCTTGCACACACAAATTCTTTCCCTCTTTCTCCCATCGCACACCATCCCAACAAGGATGTTAAATACCATTCAAATGTCAGCCTGCCGTATTGATTGGAATAATAACTCTGAAAGGAAGGAGAGATGGCTTGTTGATGTTAAGCAGGTGCATGATGGCCCGAGCATCGTTCATTGTCACAAAGTTGCCATGTAAGGGTTCCCAGCTCGCTAGCTGATTGTGGATGGAGGGGGGTTTACGTTGGACCACCGAGGCCACGAGTTTCTGTCATTAATCATCGTCCTCACAGGCCGGTGACGGGCAGACCAAGATTCATGTTGAGAGAGGGGTTATTTTGAAAGCCCTCAGATCACAGTGACTGTGTGTGTTATGTCAGGTCAGAGGGTATGTTAATCACCAGGTGATTTTCGTTATCTGTCGTGTATAAGTTCAGGAAAAGACAGAGGAAATATTCAAATAAGACCTGGAAAAAAAGCGCGGCAGGGATTTCCAGTTTTTATACTTTCAGCCAGTTATGATCAAATTGGGGGGCATGTAGGAATGCAGAGGGAACCGATGTTTTGACCACTCGGGCTATACCACCTGGTGGCGGTAATGCACTGGTTCATTTTTTTTGCAAACAATCAAAAAACATCAAGAAGAACAACTACAGCACGACTCAGTCTCTTTTCAGGTTACAAACCAGAAACTGCGCTTCTTTGGTGACAAGATGGAGAGAGACTGAAGTTGGAAAGAGAGCTAGAGAGAGAGTGAGAAAACAAGTTTTCATGTTTGAAAACTGCTGTCAGCAGACATTATGAAGCCTAATAAGTGAAAAAGACATCTTGGGACACAACATCCCCCTCACGTCAGTAAGACACTCACTTTTGAGAAGAAACTTTGAAGATGAAAACCTGGTTTGTTACCACAAGCAAGAAAAAAAAAATTCGCTCTGAACTAAAAAAGATCATAATAATATTCATTTGGTCCATATGAACCACGTATTCGGAAAGCTAAGTGAATTAAATCTCCAGCTGCAAGCAGAATCCTACAGTTTTCAACTCTGTACCCATGCACATCCATTATAATTACCAAAGACACACTAACCCCAGTTATCCCCCCGTCAAATGTTTTTTCCCCAAAAGGGGTCGAGCAGTAACACTCACCTGGCAGGCACCTCAATGTTGGAGATGGCATAGAAGTACTTTAGCAGGTTGTCTCTCTGGACGTAGGTGCCTCCGAGGGCGGGCCTGAGCAGCCTCATTCTCAGGTTGGTGAAGGTGAAAAAGTCCTTCAGTCCATTTGCACGTTCCATGCGGGTATAGAGGTTGTCCATGTTTTGGAGCCGAGCTCCAGCAAACACAGCGAAGCGTGCTCGCACCTCGAACTTCACATTCTTGTCGTTCTTGGAGCCGACCCAGCGCGAGTACTGCTCGGTGCAGATGACCCGTGTGACGTTGATGGCCGACAGGTCGTTCACACGTTTGGCTGGCATATTGAAAGCGTCCAGGCAGTCATCCGCATAGAACTGGTAAGGCTGCCAGGAGCGCCCATGGTCCGTGGACTTTTCCAGTACCATGATTGTGGGTCGGCCATATTCAAAGGTGATCTGGATGTCGTCTGTGAGCTCCAGACTCTTGTTCCAGGACATCGTGATGTTGGCAAGCAGCGGCTCTGGATGCCGTCTCCAGGTTACTGTCTGCCAGTAGGTAATAGGGCCGTTGCGTTCACGATCCTGCATTAGCTGAGGAGGGTGGGCCAAATCTGGGTTTGAGGCATCGCACTCATCACTACACAAGTATGGGTTTTCCTAAAAAAGAAAAAGAAAAAGAAAAAAAAGATGAGAAGACAGATGAGCAAGGTGTCATGATCAGTTTATTATTACTACTGTTATCTCAGTTTATCTCATTTTGTTTAAAAAAGGTTTATTTGTAGCGCCTGTGGTATTTGGAGATGTTCATATTTTTAAGGAAACTAAAAAGTGCAATTCCTGCTTCCACTAGGACAATTCCTTGTTCAGCACAAAATATATTCAAAAAGACATCAACCAATTCCAAAAAAGCCTAAAAGTCAACACCAAAAACATATTTTTTTCACAAGGAAAATCACATCAATCTAAACGATGAGTGCTGGGCTGGAGCAATAAAGAGACATTAAAAGTAAACTTCCAAAACAATGCGAGAGGAAGTGTGAAGGTCAGGAGGATTGTGCGCCATCACTGTCTTTGCATGGACAGCAGAGTGTTCCTACACTTTTAACTCCAGAGAATTGATCCTCCTCTTCTAGTGATGCCAAGACTTTCAAGTTGCTGCCCTGCTACACAACTAAAAGTCAACAGGATTATTCACACGGCTCACAGAGCTCTACAAGCCTCTTCCACCTGCTCTAAGAAATGCCTCTCACCTTGATTGGAGATGTTTTTGTTTCACGTTAGAGACAAATAAATCATTTACTTTGTAAGAATTTAAAGGAGCTATACCTGATATTTGAATCTTAATAAGAAAAATGGTTTCTACACGGGATATTATGTGGTTAAAGGGATAAGTCTGTAAAAATGAATGACTCATTGATGGCGCACATGTATGAGTCCACACCATTTTAGTTAGTGAAAGCGGCTAATGTTTAGCTTTGGCGTGACACACTTTCTCTGACAACGAGGTTAAGTTCTGTAACTTCCGGATTCCGATCAGCCAATAAGAGCGTTCCCCTAGGGATTCTGGAAGTTACGGAAGTTAACCCTATTGGGAGAGAAACAGCATCACGCCAAAGCTAATAAAATAGCTGCTTTTGCTAACTGAAATGGCCTGGGCTCATACATATGCAATCGATGAGTCATTCATTTTTATAACTTACCCCTTTTACCACATAAAATACAGTGTAGAAACCATTTTTCTTAGAAAGATTAAAATAATATCAGGTATAGCTCCTTTAAAAGAAAAGTCTTAAAAAATGTAAAGTTACTATGGTGATTTTACACCATGTGTAGGTTGTATATGTATTATTTTCTTAGTGACATAGTAACAATTGCAACCCCCGCATAAATAACACTCACATACAACATTTTGTTGAGTAAAGTATGACATGTATGTACCACATAGGGGACAGAGGGAGGTGGCTGATGAATCTCTGAGCTTCCATGGATCACATAATTGACTGTTACATGCCAGTTTTCTGACATCCCCATCACCACAGAAGTGAAAATATTTGCACAAAGAATTCCCAGAGATCCTCAGTCATCTCTCTCGGTGCTTCATTTGCTAAATTCAGCTCTGGTGCTGTTTGGATTGGATCACATACACACGGCTCATTATTTGCCCCCAGGATGCACTAATTACACTGATAAGGGTTGCTATTTTCTCCAGTATTTATTATTATTTGAGTATTAACTTATTCAGTCCAACAAATTAGTGCATTTCTTAAATTATTTAATATTTTGTCTCAAAGCATTCCCTTCTTTAATATAGTTTGATATATGCATTATCAGCATAACAGCAACATCACAAGCTCATGTTTACCTGAATTGTTTGACTACAATGTTTCCTACAACAAACTTTATGGCGGCTAAGAATTACTGATGTCCAGGACTTTTCATCTTGCTTTCAGCTTCCTTTTCTGGATTCTACACTTGCTTTTATTGATCATTTTTCTTTTATTTATTGAGAATTCAATAGTCTTTATGAATTTTTACAGCATTAGTTTTAGCATTACAAATAATGGAGCTTTAGAAAGAAGAGGAATCATAGTTCTCAAGTGCCAAAATAGAAATGGACAGGAACAATCCAATCGCTGTATAATAGCTAAGATGTAGTATATTGATTTTGTTTGCTTCTTGTAATTTGTGTATGGTCAATTATTTATCTGCTTTGACAGTACCAGCTAGTGGTAAATTATTCATCAATAGTAAGCCAGATTAGTCATCTTTACGACAAGGTTTAACTTGTAACTATTGTGCTTCTGTAGAATGAGCAACACAACTAAACGTGGCAATATTCTCCTTTTGATATTTACTGTTTTCAGATTCAGATGTTCCCAGATGTGTGCCAGTCACAGATGTGTAACTTGCCTCATGGGCACATAATTGCTAGACATGTCTGAATGATATTCGCCAACCACGGGTGATGCCATTTATCCAGATTTAGGCCTGAACTCCATTCACCAGGAAGACAACAGTCTCTGCCACAGAGCGAGGATTATCAAAGGAGGAGGTGCTAAGCTGTTATGATGCATCTGAATCTTCCATATGCTACTGAGGTCCCTGCAATGTAAAATTAATAAAGTGTAAAACTGTCCAATTTATGCAGGGTTTTTTTTCATATTACTACAGTAAATTGCAATTATCCATAAGTACTAATTATCTCAAAATAAAAGTAAATATCAAAAGGAAGATACTGAAAGGGATTCATCCTTTTGGGGGAGGTGCAATACCCATATGTAAACCTGCTCATTCCAGGGAAACACAGTATTTATGAGTTATATCTAAGGTAAACATAATCAGACTTTCCAGTGATGTATAATCCAACACAAATTGGCGTAGTTAAAGGGGGAAATGAATCCCCCATACGCAACATTCTTGACTTTTGTGTGAAGTTTGGGTGCAGCAGAAGGTAGGACCTCTGCAAGAAGTATCCTTAACTCAGCTTACTTTTATTTCAGCTAATGATAACTAAATGAACAAATCAATGAAGAATAGAATACAATAGAACAGAATGGCTTTATTATAATTCTTTAATTACAACAGAATTGCAGGGGTCTATCAACAATGGTGTCCTCTTATAATGATAAAATCAATTAATAGAACTGAATTAAAATATTCCTTGGAAAATATTCTATTACCTTTTTTCCTTCTGTGGGACATTTTTATCATGATAAAAGATTAAAAGAAGACTCAACTGGATCAAGGGAAGAAATGTAGGACATGTAATCAGTCATCCCATATCGCCAGACAAATACAGCTTCATTTTCTTAATACAAACGACAAATATTAAAGTAAATTAGCTCAAACTGGTGCCTGAACAATCACTTCATAACAACTTCAGTTCATCTCAGTCTAGATTTAAATGAAAGAGTATATAAATACAGTGCAGTATGTGTTAATTAGAGAAATCTTTTCATTAAGCTGTCATCAACTTTGCTAAAATTAGTGCATATGTAGCTATTTATCATATTGAATTCATTACTATTGGAATCACACATACTGGAACACTTCTGCACAATATGCTGCAACTGCATCATGTTAAACATGGCACCACTTTGTATCCTGATGACTTTCAACCTAAATGTGTCTCCTGAGTATCAAAAGCTGGCCCCCTGCAGGCTTTAAAGGGTAAATATAAATTTTGGGCATTCTTATTGCTGATTGGAAATGGCAGCAGATTTTTTCTTTTTCCCCACATGCTCATACTGGACCAACACACACTCTTGCTAATGAGCAAACCAAAGTTGTATGATTTGCAACTTTTGCATTTAAATGTGAGCATCGCAACATGCTGAGCATACAGATGGATGCTGTGCTATTGGTCAGAATGTCTTCTGTGGATGTTTCAAAACCTTTTTTCCCTGTAAACTACATGAATTCCAACTTTTCACAGCCACCTTTCAGTCCCATAAAAGCTGACTAGTCAATACTCAAAAGATTTAGGTGGAGTATCACATGAAACAGCAGTTTCTCCTTTATGATGTAAGCTCTAACGTGAAAGCAATACTGCCTGATATTGATGTACTGTGCAAGCATAGATCATGTGTCAGTGCTTCTTTGCAGGCATTCACTTTCTCACATCCAGCGCCAGCAAGTAGCAGCATCCATGGTGCCTTTTGAATAAAGTCATTGGACTGTTCCACAGGAAAGTGAGCAGTCACTCAAAGGCACTCTTGCGGTATAATACCAAAAGCAAAAGTTACAATCCTTTGGGGCTGGGATTATAAATCATCTGATTTATGGTGACAACGCAGAGTGGGAAAACTCCAAACATAAGCAAACGCTGAGCTGGTGCTGAGAGAAGCTGCGGGGAAAAAAAGGCACTATACAGTTTCATGATGCATGCGAAGACACAGCTGTGAAATGACAGTGTCTTTTATACCAGAAACTGTAGGTAATGCATCTCTTCCACTCTTAAGCTACATACCAGGATTGTTTACTATCTGATAACCCAATTATCCCTCTCGCAGTGACTCAGATAGAGATCGCTGTCAGTGCAAACACGCTTACTGTAGGATGATAATCTAGAATGTTCATAAACAACTGCAACCAGACAAGGTAATTGGAATTAGATGAAGACAGTTTCAGGGGACATCGAAGGAAGAAGAACTGCCCTGTGGACTCCCAGCTGCTTCTTTGCCCTCCGTTAGCGCATTTCCTGACCTTACTTCAGACACATGTTTACACACACACAAAAAGATTAGAAGGTTGTTGTTCTGTGGGTGACCCTTGCCCTACAAATCATATTGAAAATGACCGTACTGTCACACTATCCAAGGTACAGTGCAAAGTCTATTTAGGTTAGCTCCTCTATTCTCTGAGAGAAAACCTGTGCACCTTTGTTTGCTGGCTATTCCATAAACTAGCAGGATCAGTGCAAATGGTTTTTTTCTTTGTCTGAGTAATTTAAGTGTTGGATCAAACGGGTGCTTGTTGATGATCAGTCTGTTCTGACCTCACAGAGCCCTTCAGGATTAGCTACAGTGGAGGTGATATGTACAGTAATAGAGGCTGGAAGATTTTCATCCTCCATGAGAGCCTTACACGGGGTTATGTTTAAGCCCTTTGTGTGTCCTATCCTGCTCATTCCCCTTTCCCGCCTGCCACTATTCTGACCCAAGCCATGATGCACATCCACAAACACCCGCAAATGCACTCTCTTAAAAACATACTCATGCAGATCCCAGCTAAATGCTGCAGCAGGTGGCCCGCACCGCTAAACCCCTCCAGCCATTATCCCCGCTGGGCTCCTGTCGCCACGACAACAGCTGCCATAATGCCCCAGTGATGAGTGACTTCCTTGTTTTCACTTGTGGAAAACAATGAAATCTTACGAGATTGTTAATAATGCCTCAAATCCTAAAATTTGGCTAGATCAGCACCGATTTGCCTTCAACGTCTCGGCAGCGTCTGTGATTTCACAACAAAAACAAAAAGAAAGACAGTCCTCTCATATTTTGTACCAACAATGTTTTTGAGAATTTTCTGTGCTCCTTTGTGTCTCTCCCTCCAACTTATAGAAGTTTCTATTATATTGGTGGCAAGGGGAATAAAAGAAGGGACACAGACTCAGACAAGACAATTTGTTTTGTTTTGGAGAAACATCAAATAGCATGACCTCCCCATTAAAAAGGCCACCGAGGGGGAGAGAAAGAGAGAGATTGCTTTTTCACTTAGAACGTTAATCTTTAATTTTGTTGGAGGGTTTCCATCATACTGGAGGTTCCAGTTACAGTGGATGAAGGTGGTTTATCTGTGTGTGTGTGTGTGTGTGTGTATGTGTGTGTATGTGTGTTTTTGTGCGTCTTCCCTGAGAGATACAGTTGCATGTAATTGGTTAGTGGTTAAGCATTGTTTTCTATAATTTTAGCAAGACCTGTGCTCTACTTTTGTAAAAAAAAAAAAAAAAAAGTACGATGAATTTACAGAAAAGGAACACAATGAAAAAGTATGGGAACTCCAAGGAACCTCATTTAACTTGTTAGAGTTTTGTTTTTTTACTGGCTGGGAAAGACCAAGCGAGGCAAACATCAAAGCTTTGCAAAACTCGGGTTCCTTCAACCTTTTTCCAACAATCAGAAGCCATCAGCTTCTCTAAACAACTGCCAAGCACTCTGAAAGTTATGATGACTGATTCTCACAAAGCAAGAGACAAGAGAACACTGTGAGAGGACAGGGAAGTGCATAGTGCTGTTTCCTTGTTGTAATATAATTAATAAAACACTAAACAGAACTGGTGGAGGCCGACTTAAGGTCAAACAGGCTAAGAAATCTCTGAGAGAGAGAGAGAGAGAG
>JAVQJG010091558.1:0-14145 GCA_036024015.1 Craterocephalus amniculus | reverse complement strand
GGTGTTTGGCGTTTGAAACAAATATCTCAGGGAAGGATCCAAATCTCCAAAAAGTACCATAGGTGTCCAGTACACTTCAGTTTACATCACAATTAAGGCCCCACTTGCAAAAAAGTGGGCTTCTCCTTTAACTTCAAAGATGAAATGTACATTTGTAGACAAATCAATATATGTCCGCTTGTATATGTTTGGACGTTGCTGATTAGGGTTTGCAGCTTCAGAAAACCTCAAATTAAAAAAACTCAGAAAATAAGATTATTGTTTGAAATCAATAAAAAATGGATTTTAAATACAAAAATGTAAAATCATGCATCTTAGTAAACAAAATGTATTGGTTTCACCTTTTATGTTCAAATGCCTGGATAAAAGAACTTTTAAAGCATATTCAAATTTTCCGATCAGTAACTGTACATATAGGATCAGGGCCAAAACAGGCTTTGTAGATGCAAAGCTTTTGGTATAGGTATGCCCCTATGCTTTTTTTCTTAGATAAAATGTTTGAGGTGTGACTGCAGTGTGTTATTTTCTATGTTCCGATTCAGGTTCATATTCAGTATGCATGAAAAAATAAGAAAGAGCCTAAGATTGTGTAAATTGGTGTGTTTGTGTTAGAGAAAGACAGAAAGACAGAATGAGAGCACCTTGCAACACACCGCAGAACTAGTCAGTGAAAAAAAGAGGAAAAAGGGACGCTTGGCTGTTCCTATTGAACTTGACCTGCGGGCTGGATCAATGTATATGTGTGCGCGTGTGTGTGCTTGTGTGAGTAAGACAATCCCTGTGTGTGTGTACGTAAGCGCCTTTCCATGAGCATGAGTGTGCATTGCCAGATCAATGTGTCTCTGTGTGCCACAGAATGAGAGAGCACACTGATTACCCAGGGGTGGCGGGAAGGAGCGGCGGAGGAGGAGGAGGTGGGTGAGGGGGGAGTTGGAGGGGTGAGAGGATGGAGGATGATGATACAGAGGGGAGGTGGTGGTGGTGGTGGTGGGAGGGGGCGATGAGATTGAGCGGAGGACGGAGCGGAGACCAGGATCAGGAGAGAAGCTCGGCTCATTTCATTTTCATTTTCCCTTCATTTCACTGCGGGCTAAGCCGTGTGTCGGGGCATTCCACATGGACGGGGTGCCAAAATTCAGATCCAGAGCCAGATGGTGTAGATCAGTCGGGAAATAGCAACACAATCAGAATGAAATAGGATAGTTAGAGGTCAGAGATCCTGGCTCATTTTGCCTCCCTCCTTACTAATTTACCCTTCTTTTTTTCTTCTATAAGCCGCTTCTACATTCATAAACTCAAAAGTGACATGACCACAGAGAGTTTCTGACCAGTTTACACGGTAGCCATAAACCTCCACCAAGCTCAAGGCCATTGATGGTATTTCTTTGTGTGTGTATCAGGATGTTTGCAGTGTGTGTCCTCGCCTATGTGTCTTGTCTTGTTTCCTGATGTTTTCATCGTTAAGACTATAAAGGATTGCGGACCAATCCTCACCACTGCAGGGGCGCCTCTCATCTCTCACTGTGTAGTTCCCGTCTGCAGCACTTCTGTTTGTGAACCCCTGCCACCGTCCAATCAGCACAGAGCCAGAGTGAGGATATCTGACTGTATCACTGTTCACACTCTTCATATGTGTGTGTGCGTGAGAGAGAAAAGGGGCTATGAAAGAGGGTTGGAGGTGATCCTCTAGCTTGTTTTTGAAGGGTTACGTTTTGTCTAGGATGAATTTTCTACACGAATGTACAACTCATGGGAAATGTAGTTTGTGTACATCCACAGATTAATACAAAATCTCAGTCAATACATTTAATTTTCTTTACGGAAGAAATAACCAATATTTCCAAGTGTAACAGCACTTATGACCATAAATAAAGAGTGCTGCTGCTCAGTTGGATTAATCTCTATCGACTTTGATGATCATATCCAACATCACCCCAATAACAGTTGTTATGTCTGATTTTCCAGTGGGTAAAGATGAAGGAGGTGGTAAATTATTGAAGTCCATACTCCATTTAATACTGACAGTTCTGTGAAAAAAACGTATTAAAAAAGAAAATAAAAGTTGGATTTACTGTGCTTTACAAATCAAAGATATAACCACAGAATAACGCCTAAGCTCTAACCAGAATTTCAACATTACATTGCTCTATTGTAATCTTTTTTTATGTTTTATGTAAATTACCTTGAAGTGTCTTGTACATAGACGCTTGATTTACTAAGGCATAGCATGTACGGAAATGTGCTATTAATTTAATAAGCCATAAATGAGGTTATATGTTGTCCCATTTAACTATAGATATTTGCACTTTGGTGCCCTCTAAGAAAGGCTAATTCAGGATCTATACTGCATCTCGTCTCTTCTCTGAGGTCTCACTTGTGAATAAAAGTCAACTCAATTTTAGCAATTTTCTTATGTAGTGTATGTGGGGACAGATGCTTCACACCAATCAAAATCTCTAAGTGCATGTAACTACAAAGCAGACAAAGCAAAACAGGAGCTAAAGGGAGGTAACCAGATAAAGGCGGAAGGTGGGCTAAAGCTAAAGTGCACTGTTAGCTGGCTAAAACTGTGCCTTTGCGATCCTCTGCCTCTTTGCTACAGATATCTGACATCTGTCAATCAAAAGGACACACACCTAATTATGAAGAATTTCATAGTTAGTTATGAAAGAGTTATAAAAAGATTTACTCCCCTAACATTTGACACAAAAGTATACTTGACCTGTTTAACCTAAAATGGTGGAAAACATGTTTATTTCTGCTGTGAGGTTGGCTTTTTTAACGTGGGAGTCTGTGAGGACTGACTCCCTTTCGGAGACAGCCCCTAGTGAGGGAACTGCAATCTTTAGCACTTCTGTATTTTAGGGCAGATTGATCCAAAAATATATCAATACTATCAATACCAAGGCAGGTATCACCATCTATCGATGCATTGATGATGAGACTGATACTTTTCTTGTAGGGGACTTTGGAGACAAGATGAATATTAGATGAACTGTAAGTTCTGCTTTTGTTTAGCAAATTTGCATTGTTGACCTTTTGTTTTTCTACAACAATTGTGTGAAATAAGACAGAAAAACATATTTTTAAAAAAATATATTTTGTTACATTGTTGATGTTTATATTGTTTACAAACAAAAATGCAGAGATATTGTATAAATTTCTCCCTTCTGCCTCTCAGGTTGTTGATTCACAAGTATTTTATTTGACAAAACGTTTTATACTGTGTTATATTTTGATTATAATTATGATCAATAATTAAAAGCAAAATCATTAAGAATTAATATCAATATATCGTTGGTACTTTCACTGGATTTTCTTGGTATCAGATCGACCAAAATTTGCAGTTAAGCCCAGCGCTAATGCACAGGTTTCACATTTCTCTGCTGGAGGTTGCTGCTTGTTTACACTGTTATGTTTTGGAGAAGTGGACACATTTACTGGTGAGACTGGGTATCCTGAAATTCTTTTCTAAACACTCCAGCTGTTCAAACTCGTACCAAATGATTGTACTCAACAATGAAGAAAAAAGCATGCAGAGGAGCTTAATATGAGAATGTGAATATTCAAATCATGGATCACTGAGTTCATGTATGACTACAGCTTGTCGTTACAGTGTCATTTTCATCAAGTGGCTTGCAAAAAACTACAAATACTGGAAAATCTTAGTGTGAAAAAGAAAGGTCATGAAATCCAAAGATACCAACATTGACTATGACAATCATATTCCTCCTTTTGCAAATACAATGCACACTCTCCATCAACACACACACACACCACACACGCACACACAAACACACACCTCCTGCTCCCTCTTACCCTTGTCTGTGTAGCTCTACCTCAGGAGGAAATTGAATGTGAGAGTTGACCCAGCCTGACACAAGGCAAGCACAATTGATTTTTATTGAAACATGCGCCATCGATACCGAAATTACTTTTGATTCACAGCGTCTCTGTTTCTATGCGTTTGTTTCACCACTGAACTGTACAATCTATGTTTGATCATTTGTCGTTTAAGTCATCTGGTTGTTGTAAATTCGCATAAAGTGGCACAAAAAAGTCCCTCACCTCATGAAATACATTAGAAAAAAACATTTCATTACATACAAACTAATATTACATTTTATTTTATTAATTGGTTTCAGTGATTAAGTCATCTTTCTGAAAGAAAAAGAAATAGTAGAAGCACCCAAATATCTCGCAAAATAGCAAATGAAAGCACTGCTTTACATTATTAAAAATATAGAAAGTGAGAACTTTTATCAAGACTTTATCAGAAAATGTTCTATATTGGGAAGCAAGGGAGGGGTCCGAGCTTGAAGTTGATGTGACAGAAGTGGAAAAAATACTGAAGTGTACGGATCCAAGTCACTTCGGCGAGGATTATATAGATATATGTGTGATCAGTTATAAATCAGTTGTTAAAGAAATCAGGTACAAGCCTGACCAGTTTGGTCCGATCCTACAGACCTGCTATCAAAATCTTCACACGATGAAAGGGCCCTGCATGTTCTGATCCTTATCTATCTATAATTTCTCTACAATTTTCTCAGCACCTGGAATTAATCTGAGTTATTACTTTGACATCTATTGTCCACATTGTTGCAGATGCAAGTTCATAGCAACAGCATCCTCTGATGGCATCTTTCAGAGGAATAATGCATTGTGTAACAGCAAAAGATTCTTCCGGCAGGGATGAAGATGATATGACAACAAAAGTCCAAGTTTTCAGATCTCTATCGGTTTTGTGAGATTCATACTTTAACAAGCTGAATAAGCAGGTTGTTTACTATTTTTATTATCCTGCAGCTGCATCATGTCACACTTTGGTTTAAAAAACAGTAATGAAATAATTAAGTTACAGGTGTAGTTATGATAGAACTGCAGGCGCTGGAGAATCTGGGCTCTCAGACCATCATATAATTATTTTTCATCATCTCTTGTTGATTTTTTTTGTGTGTGTTCAGCTCATACTAAACTATTGTCTGTATCATTCTGCGACTGTACGAAAACTGAGGAAGATTTATGCCTGTGAACGTCGTGACTGCTCTCATCTGACCACTGAACACTGTCACAGATCCAAACACGGAGCATCGCTCTGACTCTTTCAACCTTCATCACGGTTATGACCAAACAGCACTCAGACTTAATGAGCCTTCCAGAGACAAATTTACCTGCAGATTTATAGATATACAGACGAAAAGACACACACTAATGCGTTTTGCATGAAACACTTACAAACAGGTACGGCATGCGCTTGATACTTACCAAAATACACATGCTCGTATACATTTGACAGATGAAAGCTAGAGCAGAGAGGCTGGTGTGGTGCATACTGATGCCTAGCCAAGAGCTCCCTTCTGGGCTTAGGTTGATCCCAGTGTGCCCCTTTGCATTTCAGAAGACCCACTTTATGGCTACGCTGCAGCACACACACATTCACACAGCACCAAAACATACTTCCAATAGCCCTGTGTGAAGCTTGAGCTTTGGTATGCTTTATGACCCCAAATTTGTCTTTGAGCACACAATTTACTGTCAGCGACAAACAAAACGGTGACCTGTGTGTGTGTGTGTGTGTGTTTGAAGCTCTAGTGCTGCACCAAGCTATAGGATTCTGACTCTTTCCTCACTAACACATGCTGATAGACACTCATATTTCCTGTGGTAACAAGCGTGAAAATGGCCTCATAAATCCAAAGTGGTTTTACGGGGACCACATCAGCGGCATAAAGGAGATGTATTATGTAAATAAAACAACACGCCATCAGTAATTCTGGCTTGTTGCAACCACCAGATCATAATGACTCAGTGGGAGACTTTTAGTTGAATGCAGCAACAGCTCGATTAGGTGTGTTGCCGTGCATGCGCGGATGTGTCTGTGTGCGGGGGCTGGGTCCCCACGCAGACACACTCCTGCACCACGTAATTTGATGTTTCATCATAAGTCTCTATCCCAGTGTGGTGTGGGTCTTTGGAGCCCGCCACGGTCCGACAATCTGTCAGCAGAGCACAGGGAAGGCAGGACCAATCCACTTCCTCAGTGTCACAAACACACACACACACACTTACTCTGTTTATTGAAGGTGAAAGAGCGAGGAAAGGTGTGTGAGTCCCTGTTTACAGAAGCTTGCATACAAACATAAAACTCAGCCGCACGGCTGGTGTGTGCAATATAGTGCTGCTTTGATACACACCGCTCTGACTCACATATTCAGTCATTCGCACACACGCACTCACCCTAACGGCTCGCCCAGCTTCGACCCCGTGATGGATTGGCTGCACTCCTGCCGTGACAGACGAGCGATGGATGAAGAGCTGAGAAGATGAAGGGAAGAAAGGCGCGGAAGGGGGAGTGGGTGTGCGCGCACTTGTGTGTGTGTGTGTGTGTGTGTGCGAGAGGGTGTGTTGGATGAGCGAAAAGAGCTGAGTGCAGTGGTTTTGGTGCCAGGGAGGATCTTGCGTTGGGCCAAGCAGATCATTTCCTCCTCGGCAAGCGCGTGTCGTTTCCTCTAAACAAACAGCCCCTCTGTGGACAGGAGGGAGGATGAAGGCCGGCCTTGTCAATCTCTCCTCTTCCTCCCTGTGAGGAGGTGTGTGCATCATTTGTGTATGATAGGGCATTGTCACATGAGTGAAAACTGCTGATTGTAGACCTTTCTGGATGCATTTCATTATACTTGTTGGTCAAACGAGTAAGATAAGTACAACATCAACTACATTAGCCGCCATTCATTTTGTCTGAATACGATCATTTTCATTTAATTCAGCGTGAATAAAACCTGTGAATGGGTTTGTACGTTCATCAAAACCACGCTGAGCATTATGTCAGATTTGTGTTTTGTGTGTTCATGGCTGTTGTGAGTGAAATCTGCACGCTTAAAAACTGAATTAGGTCTATTTGCTGCATTTTTGCACAAGGAAATACCCTGAAGCAAACCGAATAAAGCACTTAGTAGAAAGATAAATGTTTCAATTAGGAGGCAAACTTTTCTGATTTAGCACATGAGAAAGGCTGTTGAAAGAAATCTGGCTCTACTCTGGCTTGTTTCACTTTAGATGCCGGAGAGATCTCAATGGGAATGCTAATTGATGGCAAACATTAAAATGAGCAAACACATTCATAGGACATGTACTCTGAATGATGAAGAGAAGGGAGATGAGTGGAAGCTTGACCACTCACCAGCGATGTTGTAAAACTTACCATTCAGACAGATTTTTTCATAATAGTCTTTTCTGATCGGTGTTGCGTTAGATATTTAAGAACAATCAATGTCTCACCTGAATCAGACAGCTGGAGATTGATTTTAGAATGGAGAATCAGGAAAACTAACAAGCCAACAGCTGTTTGAACCAGGCTTTTCTGCGTGCAGACTGCTTGCTCTCTCTATGTAAATGTGGATTATTTCCAGGTCCTCTGGCCTCCTCCCACAGATTAAAGACATGCATGTTAGTTTAACTTTTGTTTCCAAATTCTAGGAGAGTGTGTGGGCAGGAGCGACTTGTCCACGGTGTGCCCTGCATCTCCTGTAGTTATTTGCTGCTGGGATAGGCTGGGAAAAGCCCTTCATGACCCTGCAGCAGGTGTGGAAAACATGATGGATATTTCACAGTGGTTTAAAAATAAACTATACATAATTACTTTTGTGTCACTTCTGCCTCAGTTATTAACTTTGTTAAATTTTTTTTAACTGAACATCTACAAGGAAGAGGCAAATAATTTTACTTTTCACCCTAAAGTTCAATGAAAGATACAAAGAAATTTTCATCAGACTGAAAAACCTGCAGATAAAGATTATAAATCGTTTCTCTTTTGACATCATACTACGAATTACTCACACCGTAAGGTAATGTCACACATTCTCAATCTAAAAATAACTGATCGAAGCAGATGGGAAGTTCGGTTATGACTTTTCATCCACTTATTCATAATGAGTCTTGACAGTCCCTCCTTTGCCCCAAATGTCCTCCTTCAAAGTTTTCTAATAAAAACATGTTCAATAAAAACACAATTCCCTTAAAAATAAGCAAAAGGATATCAACGAATGTGAATATGTAGCTATAATAACACTCTGGGAAATCACTGTCACAACTGCACTTGATTATTACTTCAACTAGCATGATGGGACTCTGCAGCACTGAGCTACAGGAGGAATAAGCACCAGCCTCTGTCTGAACCGTGAGATATATAAGCACAGTTCTGTGTGTGTGCTTGAGTGTGCGTGTGTGTGAGTGAGAAAGCGCGTGTATTTAGCAGCCCTCACTCGCTAGCTGGCTGCTTAAGAATCCAGTCACATCTCTTGCTAGCAGGCAGGCAGTAAGGCGCTTTCACGCTCACAGGTTTGCTTTGGTTGGGTCTAATACCGCTTTCTCACTCTGCGTGTGTGTGTTTGAGTGTGTGTGTGTGTGTGTTGGCGTGCACGTGAGCATATGCCTTAATCTGACAGCATGTGTGCCATATACTCCCCGCTTCTTTGTTTCTTTATTTCTGTTGATGCACGACAGTTGTATGTTGAAGTTTATGATGTGTGTGTGTGTGTTGGCTCTCAGCGGCACTGATAAACCCACTTAGACTCTCCCCTGATCTGTTCACTCTGGGCTGGCAGCCCCCTGCCTTGGCTGACACACACACACACACACAAACACACACACACACACACACACAAACACACAAAAAAACACACACATACACAGAGCCTTCTGCTTTAGCTGCTAGCTGATCTGTGACGGCCTGCCACTCAAACGCAGCTCCACTGAGACGCTGCACAAAGAAGGAGAGGAGGCTGAGAGTGTGGAGAGGAAGGGATGTGGGGGAGGAGGTGATGGTGGGATAAGAGAGAGGGTATCAGTGTCTTTCTTTTGGGTGCCTGCTAGCTCCCTCTCTCAGGCTGGCTCCTTATCGCCATACTCCTCACTCTCCTCCAACTGACTGGCTTTGGCAGCTGCACCTCACTCCTGAACTCCCCTCCCCTTTCCTTTTCCTCTCCTCGCACCCCCCCCCACACACACCTCCCATTTCCATTTTCTTCCTATCTTTATTTTCCTACCTGACCTAGTGTCAGTTCATCTCCTCTCTCATTTGCTTCCCAAAACAGGAAGACTTGAAAGAGTGAAAGCGGAAGGAATGACAGAAGAGGAGAGCGTATCAAGGAGGAAGACTGCAAAGGCCTTTTTGCACAACAACAAAAAGAAAAAGAACAAGGGAAACAAAAAAAAGTATTGCACGGAATAACTTTTTTTCTCATATGAACACTGAATAGATGGAAAGATAAGAAGAGGGGAGAGGAGGTGAAGACAGCAGATATGAAGCACTGCTTGTCGCCGTTCATGTTTATGTGTCTGTATCGCTGGAATGCAGCTAACATGCAGTAATAATCCAGCAGCTCAGTGCTGGTTGAACTCTACAGCTTCCTGTGTTTGAAAATCTGTGGGAACCAGTTCATGCGCCATACAATAACTTATGGGCAAATGCCGTGACAAAATCTTTAATATATACTGCCAAATTATCAAGAGTGATGTGTAGATGAAGCAGGACTCGGATGCAGGTAGCAAGGAAATAAAGTGAAATTTGGTTTATTAACTAGCAAAAACAAACTAACAAAAAGCATAGCAGTGCAAGGTAAAATTACCAAACATATAAAATATGGAATGCAATAACATGGCAGTAAACAGAGTAGCCCAAACCCATATATTTTGAACTTTAAATCATTCAATGGAACCCATAGAGTATTTATACTGTGGAAGCTAAGGACATAACATAGGGCAGGTGGTGGTAAACAGCTAACTGAATCTGGTTAGTAGAAAGCAGGACTACCAGGGAAGAAGAGAATAAATATCAGGAAATAAGGGGACTTGACATAAAAAGCAAACATGAATTAAACCAAACACAGAAAACCAAGAACACAACCACTATGACCCAAAACACTGTAACAACCTGCAGACATGAAAATATTCTTTCCTCTGGAAATCCATCCATCCATCCATCTTCTGAACCGCTTAATCCAAGTGGGTCGCGGGTGTGCTGGAGCCTATCCCAGCTGTCAGCGGGCGAGAGGCGGGGTACACCCTGCCTCTTGCCAGTCTGTCGCAGGGCCAACATGAAGAGACAGACAACCACTCACACTCAAACCTAGGGAGAATTTTAAAGTGCCCAATTAACCTCACATGCATGTCTTTGGAAGGTGGGAGGAAGCCGGAGTACCCGGTGAGAACCCACGCATACACGGGGAGAACATGCAAACTCCTTCTCACTGTGAGGCCGCAGTGCTAACCACTACACCACCGTGCGGCCCACTTCTGGAGTCCCTTTTTATCTATTTTTATGGAGTACCTTTTTATGATCCCTTTGGGTCAAATTTTACAAAGGTTTAACATTAATTATCAGTTATGCAAGATACATAACTTTATGTCTTTATAGCCAGATAACTGCAGCCCACTATACTCACTGTGTCAGTGTCTGGAGCAAATAAACATCTGGATGACAGATAATTTTCTACAACTTCAAGAAAAAAAAGATTATTCTGTTTAGAATCAAAGACAAGAAGGATTTGTAAACACCTGGAGACTTGGGCTCATAAAATCACTGACAAAGTTTCTAACTTTGGAGTGTTAATTGACTTTGAATTGATTTTAACCCACTCAAAAACATCAACAGAATAAAAGTTTAGCCTCCAAGAAAGACCAGGAGAAACTCATCTATGTGTTCATCTCCAGAAGACTGGGGTATTGTAATGATCTTTTAACAGGATTTCTTAAAAAGAGCATCCTGATGGTGCTGCTAAAATTTTAACCAGGACTGAAAGATCTGAACACATATCACTAGTGATGTTTTATTTGTTGATGCCTTTTACTACTTTTTAATGCCTTCTTTGCACCATCTGTATTGCTTTTAATGTTTCTGTGTAAAGCAAGAACTGTCTCCAGCAGTAAATGTGATGTTTTATCATTGATGTCACACTGTCTTAAAAGCCTGTTTGCAAACAATGTTTCCTTATGGGGACAATAAAGATTGCTTGACTTGATGTGCTATAAAAATATGGTAAACTTGCCTTGCCTTGTTTGTTCAGCGTTATTCTGTCAAAAATTTATCCATATAACTTGTTTTTCTTAATTTGATAGGACAGCTCTTGAATGAAATCCTGTGATGTTTATCCAACTCAGGCACTTAACATATTCAATGAAGATGTAAAGATTAAAGAATCATCCTTTCAACACCTAACCTTAACTCTTTCCTTATTCTATTTTGACAGTGGGAAAGCAGCAAAAGTTAAAGTAAATAGACACATAGACAAATCTAACAATTCTCAGTTTAGGACAATCTTCCTCCTTATTCCTGACCTCTTTACATGGTTTTAAGTGCAGAACAAATTTTAAGCCTGTCGTGTATCAATTTAGTGAGCTGTCAGCACCTGCACACTGGTGGATTCTGGGATATTTCTTCCAACACAAATGGACATTTGTGCAGTCCTCTATGCAAATATGCAGAGCCCATAGAACTGAGATAATGCAATGTTAATTTAAATGGATTTTAAATTTTTAATCAGATACATCACAAATTACAAATTTATTAATCATGATTAATTTCCACTGATAGTATGTTTGAAATTTGCTCGTTTTTTTATAGGATCTACATACAGTAAAGCAATGACACTTTTTTAGGAATAGAAAGCAGTGTTTGACCCTGTAGATGTCACAGTGGTGAGCAGAATTTTTGAAAGTGGGTCAAACTGATCCAAAGACAACATGTTCTCTATTTATCCAAAGGGATTGATTTTCTACACATGTAGAATGTGTCCAAATCAGCAAGCATGAATATCAAAGCCCTAAGTGGATGTTGAACAAACAATGCTAGATTAACCTGAACAGAAAATGCCGAACAAAATGTAAGAAAATTCAATAATTTCTTTTGAAGAATAATTTACATGCAAAGGGTTACTTGGAGAAATAACGAGGATAAATGACCTTGGCTCAGACCAACAAAGAAGAAAAAGGTGGCGTAAAGCTTTAGGCTTCATAATTAAGGTGAGGATTAGAATATTTTCAGTTGGGGGTACTTCTTAGAAATATGTGTAATGAATTAGAAATATTGTGACTGGTTGAACTTGGTTTTGAGTGTGATCAGGGCCAATGTGGGTCATGGAGAAGGTAAACCTTTAAGAAAACATGTTTACTAAAATGATCTGAAAATGTGTGTGTGTGTGTGTGTGCGTGTGCGTGTGTGTGTGTGTGTTGGGGGTGTGTGTGTTTTATACATTGTGCATTGTGTCATTCAATTCTGTTTTTAGAAAATTGATTTGAAAATCCATTTTAAAATCACAGGATTGAAAATTCCATTGCGGTATGTAACTTTTCAAACTTAAAAGAGAACTTCGCTATTTTTCAACCTGTACCTATGTTCACCCAGACAGTTGTGGCGCAACTCAAACTCCATCAGAAAATATTTATGTGAACACGCGATCAGCATAAATCCATATAACGGGCGCAATGGGGCAATCGTTGCTCGCCCACCAAATAAGGCATTATCGGCCACAAAACGCCTTCGTTTTACCAATGCGTTGTTAGCAAATGCTAGTCGGATCCCTCCGTGACCTGTATACAGCATGTACCTCCTTTGTTCTTGTTATTCCGGGGTCCTTTCAAGCCTTTTGTGCTGGCCTGCAACCTGCTGGCAACAGCGATTACGTCACTACCATGCGCCATGGCTAAAGAGCCAAAGAAGAGCAAAAGATAAAGGAAGAGTCAAACAGTACAGGTAGGTAGATAGATGCCATAGCTGTCCATAGCAACTGACAAAACATTAAAAGCTGAATAGTGTCTCTTTAGTAATGAATTACTGAATACAATATTCAATTCCTCTTTAATGTTTCCATTTGAAATGTACGATTACAAAATGCTTTGCGCATCTGATTTCTTTTTATATTATTAGATTTTTGAATTTGAGACTATTTATAGTAATCTATATTTTATTTCAGAATTAATTAATCATCATGAAAATACTGTATTACTTTTTCAATGACCTGGTTCTCCACACCCAAGAAGCATCAGTGGCTCACGTAGTAAACCAGGTCGTCCAAGGACTTGAAGGTTTTCAACTGCCACTGTGCCCATGGGCAAGACACTTAACCGTTCTTGCATCTGGTGTTGGCATCACTGGTGTACTCAAATGTAAAGTTGTTTTGGATACAAGTGTCTGCTAAATGACTGTATAGTCATTATATATATATATATACATATATATATATATATATATATATATATAGTCCTATAGTTTTGTAAAAGGCATCTACGTTTGTTCCATGTTTTTCGCACTGCCCCATGTGCCTGTAGGAAGATAAAATCCTGCAGTCATACATCTGCTGGAGTTGCTTCCAATCACTGGGACCCAGCCTTTAATCGTAGTTAAAACGACAGGTTTTACTGCCACTGTATAATTAGCATAGCAGGTGCATCACTTACCACAGCAGAAAAATAACTGGTAATATGTTGCTGTAATAATTCTTTATGCATAATAAAAATTAGAACTTATCAGGTAAGACTGGAAAGCTTGACAAGGGTACTACGAAAGAGGGACACTCTTGGCAGCTACCTGTGCCTGATACAAGCTGATGGTCATATCTAGCAAACAAAGGTCCCACTTAGCAGGAGTACTACATTTAGTGAGGGCGCTGTGATAGAGACGCAGAGGGAGTGAAGAAGTGCAGGCGAGATAAATAGCAATTGAGGATTGCTAAGAGGGGATGGTGAGTCAGATAAACACCATGTCTTCCTTTTTTTTTCATCCCCTGCCCTGACTCTGTCTGCTGCCTGTGCAGAGGACAGCTCACTCAGTGGAAATCAAATGTTGATAAAGAAACATTTGCACTGGATGAGGGCGAAGAAAACAGGAAAGATACACCCAGTGAAGCCCCACAGGAGAATCTGGGAAGGGTAGGGGAAGGAGAGAGAGAAGACAGAGACTGTGGGAAGATGAGAAGAGTTAGAGATGGGCAGAAGAAAGATTGCAGGAAGGGGATTGCAGCAGCAGATATTGTCAGAATCTGAACGGGTGGACCCAAATGCGGACAACGGACAAAGGAGTAGGCAAAAAATCAAAGTGTTTATTCCAGTCCAGGTCGGTACACGGGCAGTAAGAGAAATGGCAGAGGT
>JAVQJG010091553.1:0-31029 GCA_036024015.1 Craterocephalus amniculus | reverse complement strand
GGACTGAACAGATGAAGCAGAGGAAACCCGATTAATGCAGTGTCAACTCTGAGGGACCCCTTCTGGTAGGGCGGAGGTTTATTTCTGCTATGAACCTCCCGCTCCCTGTCATACAATCCCTTGTCAATGCGTATAGCCAAGGCTATCAAGGAATCTAGATCAGCTGGTAGCTCTAATGGAGTCAGATGGTCTTTCATTGTGTCCGACAAACCATTTAAAAACGCATCAAAGAGAGCAGAGTCATTCCAGTCACTGTCGGCTGCCAGGGTGCGGAACTCAATAGAGTAGTCGGACTGCCTCTTCCCCTGTTTGAGTCCCACCAACGCCCGTGCAGCCTCTCTGCCTGGTTTGATATGCTGGAAAATACGAGAGAGAGCATCGGTGAAGGATTTGAGAGAAGAACAAACCGCTGATCTCCGAGCCCACTCAGCCGTGGCCCAAGCTTCCGCTCTGCCAGTGAGGTGGGAGATGATAAAGGCAATCCGAGCACGATCACTGGGAAACGAGGCCGCCTGGAGTTCAAAGTGCAGCTCACACCGGGTCAGGAAGGCTCGACAGGCTCCAGAATCTCCGGAGAACTTTTCTGGTCGGGAGAGCTTGATGGGACCGGCTGTCTGAGGTGCAGAATCTGGTGCAGGAGAAGGAGCTGTCTGTCTCACATGTGCAAGAGTACATAATTGTTCTACAATGGAAGCCAACATGTGCTCGGTCCGGTTAGCCATGGCCTGCATTTCCTGGCGCAGCATGGAGATTTGTTCTTCCTGCTGACCGAGCCTGTGATCCTGCAATCTCAAGGCTTCTCGTACCGGATCTAAGTCCGCTGGGTCCATTTTTGGCCAGATCGTAATGTTGAAGAACAGCAAAGGTGAGGACCCAGATGCACAACTCAGACAGAGGATTCTGTTCCAAAAGTTTTACTTGGGAAGATCAAGCAAAAAGGTACAATGGTAAGGCAGAGACTTAATCCAATATCCAGACAGAGGTCAGTATCACAGGGAAGCAGTCCAATATCACAAGCTACGGTACCGGTGGGATTAGGCAGAGACGGAAGTCCTGGAAGGATTGGCTGAGGTCATACACTTGTAGGTCAATTTCTGAAAGAATGCTGGAAAGCTTGGATAACAACCACAAGACGATCTGGCAGGGACGTGAGGGAAGGACACGCCTTAAATACTGAGGATAGGCAGCAGGTGAAACACAAGGGTAATCAGGTGATGAAACGAGGAAGTCAAGTTACAACAACAGAAGTAGAGAAGGGTGTAACCCAAATAAAACAGGAACCTGGAAGCCTATCAAAATAAAATCCCAGTAGTGGACCCAAACCTAACAGTTACGGATATAAAGTCTGATACACTACTGTGCAAAAGTCTAGAACCACCTTTATATCACAGGAAAACAGTAAAGGTTGAGGTCTGAGTTCAGGGGAGTAACTGTGACCTTCAGTCCAGTTTTTAGGTCATGAGACACACCTCAGACTTTTCTCCCGTTTTCCTTTCTGAAGAATTGCATTAGCTACATTTCCACACTGAACGTTTCTGACAAGGCTTGTCTAACAGCAGGTGAGTCAACGGGAGCTGTAGGTGTATCTCTCAGGTCATGGTTCAGGTCTTTGCTAGATTTCAGCTCCTGCATTTGGTGTTTTAGTCCTGATGTTTCTTCTGTTGTCCTTCTCCTGTTGAGTTTCTGCTCAATGCTGAGATATGCCAAGTTTCCAGCTAACAGCTCTGTGGGAATCACTTTGTTGCTGTTAAAAGTTTTCTGTCTATATTTTGCTGGTTATCACACATGAACCTAAGGAAAAGGGAAAATGTGGCAACAAACAGCCAACAGATCTTTTGCTAAGTTGTCTGATGTCAGACTCCGGTCCTGTAGGGCCGCTGTCCTGCAGGTTTTACATGCTTCCTACTTCAACACAGCTGATTCAGTTTATGCATCTGTGTGTAGAACTTGAGAACAAGCTGTTGATCCATTTCATTTGAAGCAGGAAACCAGCAGCACACTGGCTCCTGAGGATCTGAGTCATTTTCCGGAATATTAGGAAATTTGTAAATTGTGGTACTTCTGGTTTTTTGTATTTTCATCTGGGTATTTGTTAATTGTACATTGCATTTATTTATTTGACATTGTATATCAATCAAGACTTGTTTTCTTTTTCTATTTATTATTTAATCAAATCAAATCTAACTTTAACCAAAGAAAAGCTTTGAAAGACCTTAAAGTGGAGGAAATGTTTATGAAGACCGCAAAGAAGTAAATCTGTCAGCTGGGAGGGGAGTTGTGAATGAAGGCTGTTCAGCTTTTCTAAATGTTCATCATTATTTTAGCTGCTGCTGCATTAGGCCTATGTGAAACGCAGTTTAATGGCAGGCACGTATGTGACAGCGCCTCCGCTCCGCTCCTGCAGGTCCGGGTCCACATGTTGACAGCAGGAGGAGTCAGTGAGACAGCAGCAGCAGCAGCAGGAGGAGGAGGAGGAGGAGGAAGAGGAGGAGGAGGAGGAGGAGGAGCTCCGGGATTATTGTCCCCCGGCCGGAGTGGCTCCCTGACTGAGCGTCTCCAAAGTTTCACCGGCGTCTCGTTGACTGCGCTCTCTCCGACTCTGGCGCAAACAAAACGACTGCGGAACCCAACGTGACAGACGCAGAAGAGAACGAGAGGGCTCCGCGCGCAAAAACAATTTTACTCTCTCTCTCTCTCTTTTTTCCTACTTTGTTTTGTAAAGGACTTTAACTGTTCCTTCTGGATGAACAACCCGGGAAACAAAGAGTAAATGCACGGCTGTCTGCACACGGGCTGGCTGAGTTTCCTCCATCCTGCAGCAGCCTGTCAGGAGGAAGATGATGCACTGAGACTGTCCGATCTGCTGCTTCTTGTTTGCCTGTTTTTGTTCTCTTGTCCACTCGGCGTGGAAGCGCACTAACAACACATGAGTTGGATTGAGCGGGCGCGCGGTTTCCATACAGTAAATCCTCGGGGATTAAAATAACGAGGGCAATGGATAACTTCTTCACAGAGGTAAGAAACTTCCACTCTGCATCAAGTCATTCATGCAACATGTTTGGGACTGATGCAGTTTTTATTTGAGAGACTTTAAAACAACCTCCGACATGTGCAGCTCTGCTTTCCATGCTGAGGTGGAAACAAGCAGAGCTGTGGTTAGAGGAGATACTCAGCGCTGAGCAGCAAAAGTTTTTTTAATCTGCTTTCACGTGCAAATGAAATGTGTGTGGATACTATGAGGTCGAGATAATCGCTTTACCGGGTAAAAAGTTCCTGTTGAGGACAGAAAGCTGTCATAAAGCAGTTTATTTACACCCTAAACTCACCGCGCACGCTAATGAGTGCCATAGGTGTACCACTCAAACATGAGGAATCAGAGGGACTTATCTGGTCACAGCGGGGTTAGACTGGCTCCCAGTGGATCTGTGGTATTTCCGTACCTCTTTTGTGGTACATGACAAGAAAAACAAATGTCATGTAAAGCTATAGATAGACTCGAACCTGCTTTTGAAAGGGGGATTTGAACCAGCAGACAGCAGATACACGTTGAATGGATGGATAACATGTTCATAACATGACATGTTCAGTCACAAAGCTAGTGTTGACACGGTTGCTGCAACACTTTCAGCTTATTCTCCCCCCTCATTATTGATTTTGCTGAAAGAGAAATTGAGTGTTTTTTTATGTAACTAGTCAAGCATTTTGGAAAAAAAAGAAGCCTTTTCTCCCTAAATTCTTGTTCAGTAGGCTACATCTTAAACCAGATTGGCCAGTAATTTGAGTCGTTTTCAGGTGAAAATGCCAAATTGGGATCTGGGTTTTCTGCTTGTCTTTTATGAGTCATGATTGTAAAGTAGAAGTCAGTGTATGATAGATCAGGTGTGGAAGTAAAAGATGCAGTTCAAACAAAAACACTGAGAAAGTGTGACAGTTTAAACTAGCTGGAAGCATGCCGGCTCTGTCACCATTTCATTTACAACATCGGTCTCCACGCCTTGCTGGGATGACGTCATCCAGGTAAAGGCAGCACCTGAGTCAGACCTGGAAGTATTCTCTCTGAGCTGTTGTCATCAGCTGACGTCTCCAACCGACTGAAATCCATTTAAAACCAGTTTCTCTTCGGGTTTGATGTGTAACAGTTAGGCTCGACTTTTTCCAGCGGCTCTGCCTCCTGGCTGAAAGCTCGTCTGCTCTCTGATTGGTCCTCTCTGCATTTTGAAAACCCAGTGGGGTTTTCAGAGGAATGAAAGGCCAAAGGTCGTTGCGCTGGCCAGTGCATAGGTGCGGGTGTGATTGCTCAGGCTGAGTAAAACAAACACTGTGTGGTTTCAGAGCTGTGCCGAGCTCATGACGAGCGAAGCGTACATCTGGTGCTTCAGCTCCCCGAAGCCTGAGAGAGGGAATATTTCTCAGGCACGCACAATAGTCTCAAATGTCAGGCTGCTTGCCTTTATATCTGCCGGCTAATCGCAGCTGAAACAAAGAGCTCAGTCTTTAAGGAAAAGGGCATCCGAAGAGGAACTAAAGCAGTGCCAGTGGTTCCAGTTTGAGAAGAACTGGAAACTGGGGTGTTTACATCTGAATGACGGATGGTTTTGTATCTGTATAAACTCAGACTCACACAGCCTCATGGCACATAAATAACCTGTTATAGACTATTTTATACCAGCTCAGATCACAGACCGATGTTAAATCGAGTCAACGGATAATCATTCTCAGTATCACCACAAATTTTCTGAATCAATCTGATTCGATTCACAACAACCTGATTCGATTCAGTATTGATTCATTCACGGATCAAGACCAAGTTTTTCTTGAATATAAAAAAAATACATGACCCTCGAAATCAGATATCTGGGAGGAATCGATTACTGTTAAAACACATCTCCATGCACTCTGTACTGTAGTACCACATCATATCATATCATTCTGTCAGGCTCACCAGAGGGATTCTGTTATTTTCTAATCCTGTTTTAATCATCCTTACAAGAAAAATGGAAACAGCTTTTCTTTTGGGATGATTTAAAATTCTAGGATTTAATTTAATCTTTATTCCGGACACAATCTTTCCACACCGAAGCAAACAAACTAAAACAAAACACATCATTCTAAAAGATGATAACAATGTCCCTAGGAACAAACATTCATTCCTGTACTTCCTAAAACACCTTGTGTCACTTTGTGTCGGACAGTCAAAATCATAATAACTTTATTTGAGTCCGTCTATTGACACATGTACCAGTGTATACGTTTCCTCAACAAAGGGTAGAAGGTAGGTGCATCATTAGATATGAACACGTGGCTCGCACACGTCCATTTTGGAAAGAAAACAACAGTATGAAAGCATCGTTAAACGCTACCTGAAGCTTTTTCATGTTTGCTTAAATTGCCCCATAACTGGTACAATAGGCTCCCATCATTTTCCCATCAGTAAATGAGATTCTTGTTCATCAGGATTCTGAATCGTTTTTAAATTTCCAAGCCAATTTCCATTCCCTTCCCTAATCCGAACTCATCTTAACCTCTTAACATTATGTTTTTGACTTTATAGCTTAATTTGACTGAGTGAGTCACATACTTTTAATCCAAGCCACGGTTGCTCCAAGTCTTCTTCAAACAAGCAAAAACAACTTCATTCTCTTTCACGCATTCTGAATAAAAAACAGGAGCAGTAATCCAGCTGTGCAGCTTGTTTTCTTCTGCACTCTGGTGGCTGTTTGTGGTGTTTTTGTCCAGTTTGAATGAGCTGTGCTGTAAACGCTTAACTGTGATGAAAAATGAGATTTCAGCTCTTTATACCAGAACATTCTGCTAAAATGTAGCTGCAGACCCTCAACGTATGCATTTCAATGAAGAGAAAGAGTCAGCTAAGTGTTGCATCGACATGCGCGGTCACATGAAGCGGCTGCAGAGCCAGGTCTGAAGTGGCTCCCTCTCTCTACCCCACTCATGTTTGGTCTTTCTCTGTCATCACCTCAGATTCAGACTTTCCTGGATCTCTAAAGCAGACCAGCAAGGTGCAACCGTCCCGCCTTGAATGGGAAGAGTGAAACAGATGTTATTGACCTTGTGTGGGATGTTCAAAGAAGCGAAGTGGAGAATGAGCAGCGTAAACGCTTCCAGTGTTAAATGCAGCAGGTTTAAAGGCTGTGTTACTTTCTCCACTTCACACCTCTACAGTTCAAAGTGTTTGAGGGAAAAAACGGAAACTTTAAGTCACATTTTACTCATTTTGCTTCACATAAGGAAAAAATTCTCACTGCTTTAATCCAGCATAGCCTCATTGTTCCCAGCTACAGAGACTTGGATGTGTCGACAGTGACGCGTCCTTCAGCAGGAGGCTTCTCGTCTCTAATTACTGAGCTGCAGCCAAAACAGTCTGGACCAGAATCAGTCCGGCGACTATAAATAGAATCTAACCACAAATCCAGAGTGCAGTTTTTCATCACACTGCCTTTTTTTTTAAACACGACCGCTAACAATCAGAGCTACTTTGGTGAGGTTAAAGGAGAAGTTGTGGAACAGCTCAGCTCCAGGTGTTCTAGATGAGCTCATTTTTGATGTGTGCTGCTTAGGGAAAGGTGGACGTATGGACAGGTCAAAAACACCTGTGATCAGATATTCCTTTGAATCAATACTGACCCCTTTTTTTGTTTCATTTGCAAAGAATGCAGAAATGAAGAAGTGAGGATTTGTGTTTGGTTGAAACACTTTAGGAAAAACTCCAGCAGCTTCTGTCGACTGGAGCAGGCAGGTTTCATAGGGAAGTAATGCTGCTCGGTCGGTGTCAGTCATTGGCCAGGATCCATGTTTAACAGTCAGCAGAGGATCAGTTGGTTCTCGCACAGCAAGACGTGTGTTTGGCTATGGTGTGTGTGTTGACACAATAAAGTCAGTCGGTTCAGCCTTTTAGACAGTTACAGAGCTGTTTTTATTTGAACTGGGAGGCGTAGAAAGAGGTAGGCTTCACCTGTCCACCAATCACAGAGCAGTTCTGCCTCAGGTGTGGTTTTGTAGCAGTAACACTGCTACTGGTTGTCAGTTTATGTAGCAGCAACAAAACTAAACAGCCCAGACATATTTTATTTTATCTTTTCAGTTATAACACATGCTTTTAACCATGTTTAATAGAGTTTATTTATTTGATTCTTTTGTTTCCCTTGTTGTGTAATTTAAGCTCTGATCATGTTCTGCATCTGTTTTGCTTGCTTCTTAATCGTAATGGTAGAGAATAAAACAAACGCTGATAGCTGTTCTCATGTGTTTGGGAACATTTGCAAAGGGCCGGAGGTTTTTCAGCTCCTCCAATTGGTGTTTTTAGCTCTTTGTAACTCATTGAAAGACTCAAAAACATGCATTTGGCTTCCATTTGCATGGTTTGCTAGTACGAAGCAGTTTGGGTGACTGTTGAAGCATTAATACAAGGTAATGGCCCAGTGATGCTTCTCTCATGTGAGGAAGTCTTGCTTGTTCCCCGTTTTATATCATTGTAAATTCAGTGTCTGCTGATCGGACAGGAATCAAACCTGATCTCATGATGGAGTATGGTATAGCTGCATTTGCTCCGAGCACATGTTAATAGTGTTCCTGTGCTCCTGGGCGCACAGGAACACTATTAAGTGAAACGTTTTGTTCTGTGAAGTTTTACAAAGAGCGGTGGTGTCCAAAGCTGGTCCTGAATGACTGCTGTCCTTCAGGATTTGATGTTTCCTGAATCAGATTAATGGGTCAACATGCTTGGGCAGAGCTTGACAACGAGCTGTTTAGGAGAGCCATTTAATATGAATTCGGTGTTTGGAAACATCTAAAACCTGCAGGACTGGAGCTGGACACGCCTGACATGGAATTACAGAATAAGAAGTAGCATAACATGATGTTAAAAGTCACTACAAACCTGATCTTATATTAGAAATGTAGACGTTGTTTAATTCTTTGTTTCATTATTTGTTGATATTTTAGTTTTTGTGCTGTCTAAAAGTTGTCTTACGATTAGGATGAATCATATTCTCTGTTGGCTTAGGGTTATTGTTAATCCTAATTTTCAGTATGTACTGTACCATCAGAACGTGTTGTAGAGGGTTACGGGCTGATTCTTTCAGCTGGCACTTTGATAAACTGGTGACACGGCCCTACGACAACATGGATAGGTCCCTTTGCCTTATGTTATGACCCTGAACAAAATGACACAACTAGAGATAAATGATGCCGGAAGGTTTCAGATCTTTAAAGAACTCAGGCTGGCAGAGCTCTGTTGCTGTTTCACTGCCCACAAACAAACCAAAAGGACAAATGATCAGCAAAGGTGACTGATTCTGGCGGCAGGAGCTTCAGTCATTGTTAGAGATGAAGTCTGAGAGCTTTTGCTTCATAAGGAATAAAATTCCACCAACAGTTGTTTGCTTAAAGCCGATCCCTGCAACCGTTAAGCTGGTTCCTTAAATTCCACACCAGTCCTGAATCTTTGCTACTTTCATTTCTCGCCCCTCTAAAAGCCTCAGCTTGCCTGCATTTCTCATTTAGCCCATAAAACTACCAGCCCCATCACGGATGTTAATCGACCCACCACAACAAGTGCAGGCCTTCCCATTTTTATACAACCATGTTTTAATGATGGCTTCAACCAGAGGAGGCACACCGTTTCTCTTCCCTCCCTCGGCTTCTCCTCGGCTTGTATTAATTCCTGAAACTTGACACCTGTGGACGAGCCAGAGGGAGCCGAAAGGAATTTAAACAGCTTGCAGATTTGTTGTTTGGGCGCTGCAGAAGGCCTCCCCGAACCCCGTTGTCCTTGTAGGACAACTGTATTACACGTCCAGCGGAATTCCTACACTTTTTCTGTTCTCAGAGTTTCTTTAGATCATCAGAAATGGAAGCCATGCCTCCTGCTTTTGGCCTTTCTAGCTAATGAGTCAGAAAATAGAACTTTGAGTGCTAATGACCTCAAAGTTGTGGAGATTTACTTTTACATGGAGAAATGATCTATTATGAAAACTCGATTGTCTGATAAGTCAGTTAAAATGAGTAGGTCTGTGCATGTTGTGTTAACATGTCTGTCTGCAGCGGAACCCTCATTCTTCTTTCTGCTAACTTTGAGTTAAATCTGGAACAAAAATCTACTTTACCAGGGTTTAGATCTTATTTCTCACTTGGTTGTAATGTGCAAGGGTCTGGCCGAGGATAGCTGCTGGCTCACGGAGCTCTTTAGAAGTCGCTGCTAAAATAGCACCTACTCAGAGACACAGTCTGGATGCCAGCCAGAGTCGCCTGCATTCACTCTGAAACTGGTTTCACTGCTCAACCGGTGGAGAGGGCAGCGGGGCAACTGTGACTGTGGGAAATAAAACAAAGTCTCAGGTCCAGACCAGGACTCAGACAGGAAAGCTGTTTATTTTGATTCCCTTCCACAGGCCCTTCAGGAATAGTTCACCAGGATCCTTGAAGGACTCTCTAACCATTCTCTGTCCAGATGATCCCACACTGCTTCAGTAACGTAGAGGCTTGAGTTTTAGCGAGGACTGACTCTTCTTCTTTTGTCTTCCACTTGTTCCGTTTCTGCACCGTGCTGGATTACGCCACGTTTTCAGCTAACAGCTCTGTTGAGCTCTAAAATCCTACTTTCTTTGTCAGGATCTTTGCTGGTTTTCAGAGATACAACTAAAGAAATGGGACCACATTATGTCTTTGTAACAAACCGCTTTAAGATACAATTTAAAACTGGTGCTTTGATTATTGGCGAACTTTAGACTCACTTGTTCATCCATCAGCTAGAAACATTATTTATGCTTTAATGATTCAGAGATCAGTGTCAAGCTTAACAAAAAACAAACAAAAAAACTACACATTCCTCTGAAATTGGTCAGGTACTTGATTGGACTGGATTTAAAATGAGTGAAAACTAAAAAATATTCATAGAAAAACTTTGTAAAGCCTCCAGAAAGTCTGCAGAACTGCTCCTGACCACTTTAAAAGATAACAACAAGGTCTGGTTCCTTAAGTTTAAAAGAAAGAAGTTCCAGAGAATTGCAAAGTTTACATAAAACAAACCAGGATCTTTGAATGTCTGAAAGCTTAGTTTCATTTCTTCTCTTCGGTCAAACATGAGAAGTAAATTAATCAACACGATGCTCTGGGGACTATAAGGGCTTTTTAAACATCTAGCTAAATAGATCAAAGATTGTAATTATTTCTACATATCCAAGACGAGCTGGAACAAAAACATTAGGCAATTTGAGCTCTTAGGGAATTTCTTGGGCTGATTCTGCTTTATAAACCACTTATTCAAATAAACAGAAGCATTTTAACTTGTTATTGTCATTCCACATCACTATTACGTTGAATTCAATATACCTTTGTGATGTATTTAAATCTTAATAGACAAGTACATCTTCTGTTAATTATATTCAGAGACACAAATTCATCAAATGATGCATTAATTGATTAAACTTGGAAGCTTTCCTGCTCTTTTATCAGAATAGTGAGTGACCAAAGTCACAGACACCCAAAATAAACCCACATCATGTCCCCTGGCTGCAGGTCCCAGCACGAGCCGTCCATGACAGTCATTTACCTTCAGCGGGATTAAGACATTTTTGACCTTATCTAAAGAATTCTCTGTAACACCATTATTGTTTTTTTTTCACATCAGCTGTGCGCCGCGGTTTTTAGGTTAATCCCTGGTTTAGATGCCACAACAGCCGACCTTCTGCTTGGCAAGGTCAGCCATTGTGTTCCTCAGACTGGGTGAGATCAAGGCTTGTCCCACACATGTGTTGTGACTACAAACAAATCGGTGTGAAGATTAGCATTGAAGGATAAGGTTCAGAGTCGTCTTTATTTGTTTTCCCCTTTCAGTATGAACTGTTAAACCTGCTTAACCTCCTTAGCTTCCTCATGGCTTCATGCTGCGCTCATTTCCATTAACGGTGTGTTCTTTGTTTAAACCGGAGCATGCAGGTTCATTGGGCGGTCCTTCAACTATCTTTTGATAAATTAGAGCTTACTTTTTACCTTTCCATCCTTAATTTGCCACACCGAAGGCATGCTGGTGAAAGTCAGTCCCCAGACTAGATCAGACTCTGACATTTTCCCTTCATGGTTACCATTTCTTATTTCCTTCTTCCCACTGTTTTCTCCTCCTCGCTCCTTCCTCCTGTGCTTTTTTAGTAAGTCTTGACTTCCTGCTGGATAGCTCTGGACATTCCTCTGGATCCAGACACTTCCTAGGCTCTCGCTCAGTCCAACTCCCTCCACATCCTTTTTCATCTGAAGCCAACCTAGCAAGCGGACATCTGTTTTCACATCTTGCTGGTGGAATTGGATTGAAAGCCACACAGATTTCAATGAGTCTAGCAATAATTCTGACAACTATTCAAGTTATCGGATAAAGAAATTGAAAAGAAATGTTTAATTTATTTATATTTAACAACTTAAGCGTATTATAAAAGTTATATTATTACAAAAGAGAAAATGATCAAGTCTGCAACAAATTAAAAATATTTTTGAAGCTGCTTTTTAAAGAAAGTATTAATTTTACTACATACATATTTTTTAAAAGTGCATTAGGTGCAGCAATCTGTATGAAACTGTCCATAGTGGGACTCTGTGGATTATTGAAAAGGATAAGGGTCATTATTAGACCTAAATAAATATTTGAGTTCACAAAATAATGAAGGAAATGGCCTCCCACTATCTCTTCAAACACCCTGTAGCAAAAATAATCATGTCTGAGCACAATGTAGATTTTTTACATTAATTATAACTCAATATATGAGAGCTTTTAGTAACATATTAGGCAAGGCAACACAAGTTTGTTTGTATAGCACGTTTTCAGGTTCAAGACAATTCAAAGTGCTTTACATAAAACATTAAAAGCATAAAAAGCAAGAAAGAATTACAATAGAACTCATTTCAGACACAAACACACAAAAATATAAAATGATTAAAAAGATTAAACACTGGTGTGATGTGTTCAGATCTCTTAGTCCTGGTTAGGACGAGCTGCAGATGTTTCATGCTCATTTTAGGAAGTATTACATGCTGAGAAGGTGCTTGCAGAGTCAGGTATGTGTATTAGATGCAGTTCATTACCGTCTCTGTCATGTGACCTCTTTATTGCCTCATCAGTGTGTAACAAAGCCGAAACTCCATTAAAATGATGTTAAAAACCATCTGTTGTCCCACTCCCTTCACATCAGCCTGATGTACTTATTGTACAGCTCTGCAGAGAAACCGTGCACACGGGGTCATTTCTTGGTTGGCTGGCTGCAGAGGCAGTGTTAGAAAAAAAAGAATCCAGTAAAATCGGTTTTAGTCTAAGTTGCTGTGCTGACACTAATCCTTCAGTGTCCTGTGGAGTCGCGGTTCCCTGCTGATGGAATGGTCAATTAAAAGCTGGCATGGAAGATCTGGATCCAGCCCGGCTCGGCTTATTTTCCCCGACAGGGTGTCAGTGTGCTGCAGGAGGCAGCTGAAGTTAAACCAAACCTGACAAATACCTCTTATTCAGTCTTTGCTTTTGGTTTACTGGACAAAATGAGAAATAGGCTGAAAGGAAAAGTACATGAAAGCAAATCAACCTGTTCTGATGGGAATTCTGTTTCTCCAGGACGAGTCATGATTTGTGTCTGGGGCACTGAGGAACTGTTGCGTAATACGGCTGCAGACAGTAGTGTATGCTAATATATGGTTTACACATACCTTAGAAGCACTTTACACTTGTCATGCTGATATATTTATGTAACACACACACACACACACACACCTGGTCTGCAAAATAACCATCCGTAGCATTACCTGACTGACAAACGGCTGTAATAATTTAATGGAAGCAGCTGCAGGAAGGAAGCGATTTTCCACTTCTTCCCATTCCCTTGAGGTGCAGAACAAAATGTCTTGAAGGCATGTCTGCAGGCAGGTGTTGGGTCATTCACGGTGCCATAAAGTTACACCACGCTCAGGCATCTGTGTGAAAAAGTGTCAGATCTGAGCACACAGAGCTCATTTCATGTTGAATTTGGCAGCTTTTCCTGCAGGTATCTTATTTTGAGGTAATATAGTTGTGTTTGGGTTTGGAGCGCCGAGCTGCACAATGAGAATGGCTGAAAATGTTTGGGGATGTCTCACTGGATTCCAGTCTGACTCTGCCTCACCGGCCAGTAAAATTCTGTCAAAGTGGGATCAGTAGCCTTTAGACCAGACCAACATGGCCGAAAACACAAGTTTAAAAAGATTTGCCTGAGTGCCATGAACGGCTGAGCCCTTTCAGATGTCCCCTCTGCCTGTTGGGGACCTTTTAAGTTGCTTTGGCTGATTTTTAATGAGCACAGCAGGAAGTTCTGTGCTGTGTGAATGCTGCACCGCAACGCTGCGTGGATGTTGGACATCTCAGCGATCCACTTCTTTTTCTGATCATATCTGAGATGTAGGAGGAGGCTTATCTGATCTGAGCTGAATGCAGCTTCCTGGAAATCCCCGTCCACACGATCACACAACACAGCACAAGTGCCGGCGAGGCACAAGCCCAAAAACCAAACATCCATTTCTACTAATTAGCTCCTTCTCATGCGATTCTCTCCGCTCATGAGAGCGCTGCTCCTCTCCTCTGAGGACCACTCAGAGCACTTTATGCTACATCACACCATTTTTTTTATTTGTACTATTAGGGAAAGCTGAAAAGTTGGGTGATTAATGTTCTGATTTAAAGCGGCTGATTGATTTTTTCTATGGAGCTAAAATGCAATTAGAGCATCTCTCCTCATATCAGGTTCACTCCTAAATACTCAAGTCTATAAAAAGTTCCTGTACATTGAAAAATTATTGTTAAAAGCACTTAGATGTTGGAGCTTCTTTAACCCAGAAGCCTTGATATAACTTAACATAGTTCATGGTCTTCATAGATGGTGACTGGTGTAGATAAACTATCAAATAGCATCTCAGCTGACTTAGAAATGATGGACCTCTGGTTTATTGTGAACAAGCAGCTGATTCATCATGTAGATTTGCTTGAACAAAACCTGTTCACACTGAGCAAGCTGTCTTTGTAAAGACGGACTCACAGCGGCTGTCATTCGCCGCTCGGAGATGTTCTGCTCCTTCCTCACCGTTATCATGCTGCTGATGTTAGCAAGACTGGAAGTTGGAAGGTAAAAGAGAAGAAAGCTTTTCTGAACAGCTTCCTGATCACTCAGCATCCTCAGACCTTTAAAGTTTATTGCCTCAGAGTGAATAATCTTTTAATACCTACTGAGCAATCACACCTGGGAGTATTTTACATTTCAACCTCCTTTAAAGCACAAATCTGACGTTTAAAGAACATTTCAGCAGCCTGTTTACATGCACAACAAAAATCTGATCATTGCCTGGTTTCTGGAGTTATCAGATAATTCAAGTGGTCATCTGGACGGTATAATCTGATATCCTTTATCAGATAACAGATGATCAGATTATGAGAAATCGGATTAACACACATTTCTCCCCAATACTCCAAAGTCTTTGTGCATGTAGACCCATATGTCTGCTTTATTTCATCCTTTTCACATCTGCTCATGTGCAAAGAGCCGCATAGTACCTGCAGGTTATTTAGCGGTTCAAGGGGGCATCTTTGGGATTCGGTTTGATTGGGCAGGTCTTTTGGTTTAGCGCTCCTCTCAGCGCCTCCTCGTCCGCCATTTTTGGGTTTTCCTTGTGTCATGAGACAGTACCAAGATGGCGACTGCAGGAACCTCCCACTGAGCTTCTTTTTAGCTCATCAGACCTGCACCAGAGTGCAAATCATCGGATCAGTGATAACAGACTAGGGCCCATTCACAGCGGGCGAACAGCAGCAGTGTCTATGTGCATTGAAACTAAAGGTGGCGCCATGTTCAACCTCACCACGGACATTCGTACTTCAGGATAAATATGATGATGAACCAGTAAATGTAGACACAGATTTTCACATATCAGAAGCGCAGATCAGATTATTTCAGTAATCTGATTACTCCCAGATATTGGGTTCGGATGGTCGTGTAACAAATTATTCTGGAAAAAGGTTACAAAAAGGAAACCTGAGCAGACCATTTTTTCATGGATTAGTTTCCAGCAGATGAACTGGGCTGGGCTGTGTTTCTGCTGTGTAAGGGCTGGCAGTGCAGGATATGCTGCTAGTGGCTGGGAAGATGCAAAAGAAAAAAGCAAACAAACACACCTGAGAGCGTTTCTTCTTCAGCATGTGTGTTTTTTTAAGTATATTTGGTTAAATCTGAACCTTTATTGTTTGTCATTGCACAGCGAAAAGAAGGCGGAATGTTACTCAGATAAAACAGAATTAAAAAAATATATAAAAATGGAGGTGAAGTGACTGATTGTTTCAAACACGAGCCAGCCAATGACGGGGAAGTCTGTTTTTTCTTGGCTTTTTCATTTCTGAACAACTTGGAATTCTAACCTCAATCGTAGTTCTCCGGGCAGGTCTTGGTGTTTTGCTCTGATTTACAGTGATGGTGTTTATTTTCTCTCAGCTGCTATTTCTCGCTGTCTTGTTTTCGGTGAGCAAAGCTGATGAATGAAAAAATGTTTGTTGCTTTAAACTCTGGATGCCTTCGGCTTGACTTGGTGTCAAATGGTTCCTGAACAGAAACTAAAATTTCCACATTCAGATTCTGTCTTTGAAACTTTTCTATCAACTCATTTCTACTCTGACTATTTATAACAGGATTTATATTCTGGCAAAATGCGCTCATGTACCTTTAAAGAACTAACTTTCTTTAGCAGGTATAGGGAGTCCATTCCTCCCAATCTCTGCAGCCAAATCTCCTGAGTTAGATGCAACCCAGAGGCAGATCTCTTCATTCATCTGTATGAAATATAGGAATTTAAACACACTTTAAAGTCAGCTTGGATAAACAGTCTCATAGTATATTTACAGATACGCTGCAGAGTAATTCTTCTCTAATTCTGCCCTTGCTTCACCACTTAACCCAGTTCCCAACAGGCCAAGCCAACTGAATCGTAGATCAACTTTGCAATTTCACTTAGTGCCTTGAAACTTTTCCAAAAAAGCCATAAAGTCATTAGAAGAAGTTAAAAGCTGTGGGGCTGGGGCAGGTCTGAGAATCGGGCCTTTCTCACAGATCTGAGCAAACATGCCAAGATGGAACAAACAAACTTATCTCAGGAGTTTAGTGGGTCCGCCTGCCTCAAAACTATTTAATACCTGAAGAATTTGTGGATGGTTTCTGCAAAGAAAGCCTGGTACAAGAAAGCAGAAGGCAATGATGGGAGCAAATCATCTCGCTGATTAAATCTGGTTCAACACATGGCTTTGACTCCTTTCTGTATGTGAACTGTCCTTGTGCAAAATGGTCGTTGCAGGCAGCGTTAAATAACAAACATGAAGACAAATGTTGAATTGCTGGCTATAGAAGAGGAACTATCTGCACAATCTCCCCTTCAGTGGTTTAATGAGGTTAAAAGTGCATGTCTGAGTATGATGCGGCAACAGATTGAATTTTGAGGATGAGAGTCTGAAGGCTGATCCCCTCTTGGTTAAAATGCAGACCCATCTTTTTGTTGTTGAAGAGAAATGAAAAGGAACATTAAAACTCGAAGCAGCCGGTCCATAATTATGCAGATGTTTTCCAGGTTTACAATCCAGCCACAGTAAAGATCTCAGTAAATCCATGGTGATAACGCCATTATTCATCACATTTCCATCATTACACTGCTATGTTGCATCATTATCCGTCCACAGATAAAGTGTTGCATCGTGATTTGCACCCTTCCTGTCCAGCAGTGCTGGTCATACCTTGGTGAATAACTCAAATTCCTCGTGATGTATATAAACAAAGACGGTGATCCGGTTACATGCTCAGGATCTTGCAGTGTGGCTGAAACTTTGACCCACATCTTGCTCAAACCAGCAGGCACTCTGCTGAAACTGGTGTTGGCCACCCTAACAGCTGTTTTTTGCTATATAGAAAAATACAGAATAGATATAGAATACAGAGTTATTAAGTAGTGAAAAGAGGTAAAAGTTTTGGTCTCAAACTGTTCCTTAGTGGCAGGTTTTAGTCTTTCCTGTGAGAACCGCCTTCAGTTGTTTGCTTTTAATGTGTAACAGCAGCAGATTGAAGCGCCTGCTGATGTTTTCAGGTCACGGTGAGCTACTGCTTTAATTTCTGCCGCCACATTTCTGGAGCCGAAATTCCAACAAAGCGTCTGTTGTTTGTCTCAGAAGAAAGCCTGAGAAGGGAAGACAGTATTTATATTCTCACCGGCCCCTGAGCTACGGGTCTGCGGAGTAATGCCAGGAGACCACAGCTGGGTAACACATGCCACCTCTGGCCTCCGCTGCCAGCTAGCAACACACACACACATCCTCACACACATCTCCTGCAGGAACACTCCTTCCAAGCACACAGCTTGTAATTGTATGCATTCCCATTTTTTAGCCACTCTCGCTCTCACACACTTGTGTAAACAATACAGAACATGCACAAATGACTCTCTCGTGGTCTCACACACTTCCTTCTGCACACACACACACACACACACACACGGAGCAGGAGAAAGTAGGTCAGGTGGGCTTTAGTGAATGAAGTTTGGTCATTTCCTTCTTTTCTGGCTTGAGTGGTCTTTAGTGGTGGAAACTGGTCTGAGCCCAGTTAGTTCAGCGTTGGGTCGTCGTGGATCTGAAGCTGCTCATCTGCAGAAAGTTCAAGAGTCTCTGCAAACTTTAGCTTGTTTCAGCTCATCAGCTTTGCAGGCCTCTGCATGCATGGTTCTTACATTAAACATATCCTGTATTTATTCATTCTCTTATGCTGCCCCTGTAATAATGGGAAGATGAAGAATATTTTGCTAAAAGCTCTCAAACGGGAAAATAAAGGAACTTAATGTAATCAAGAGCTCGACTTCCTGTGGTCTGGTTTGGCTTCACAAAATCTGGAAAGTATATCCTGAATGGTTTGAAGCAGGAGGTGGGATGTAAATGCTGGGGTGATTCAGCCTTTGTGATGCTGTTTTCACTCTAAACATCACCTCCCAAATCCACATTTAGTACTAGCCAATAGAGTTTTTCCAAATGATAGTGAACTGCTTCAGCTCTAAATACAGAATCAGGTGTTATTTTTGCAGTGAAGCATGTATACATGAAAATGGATAATTTTTGGTTCCAAATTGAGTGAAAATAGAGGACGGTAGTTGAGTTTTAACTCTTTATTCTATGCTTTAGCTGAGGTTCTTCAGTTCTTCTTTTTTCATGCATCTTATTAAATATCTGTGGAAGATTTTAAAGTGTAAGTTAATAACTAATAACACAACTGGGTCTTGACATTATGATAAAAGTAATCAGGATGTCCTATGATAGACCAGACAAGGCTACTGGAAACTGCCTTTCAATCTGATCAGGCTTTGTTTGTAACAGGAAAATCATTTATCCATCAATAAATCAATAAATAATCATCCAGACCAGGGTTGCAAGGAGGCTAGGTGAGAATTAGGGAACTCCTCTGACATTACAGCCATGTACCTGTTATCTGTTAACCAAAGATTTATAAACTCTGTTTTCCCATCACTGTTATTACATTAAAATCTCAATAGGATTTTAAATTAATTTAATTGAGTTGTCAATAATCCAGCAAACATAGAAATGAAACAAGAACTTAAACCTCTATAATCATGTAGCTACTGAACTTGATCCAGTTTTTTTAAGTTAAAGTTTCACAACATAGAGAAAAGTAGAAAAGTCATGTTAACGTTGTGACCATGTGTCTGGAAAAAAAGGAAAAAGAAACACCAAAAACAAAACCCAAAAATGCCCTACCAGAAATGCCAAACTGCCTGTTGCCTTTTTTGTGTGGATGTTGCATGTTTGACTGGGTGAGGAGAAAACAAGGAAGCTGCCCCGTAAGCATAACTCAGATTACAGCCTGGGCTTGTGGGATTCACAGTCACTTTGTTCTGCAAACCAAAAGCTGCATGAACAAAAAAAAAGACAAAACCTAACTTAAAAGAAGGGAACTTAATTTAACTTCTAGCCCTTCTTTTTTGCTATTTTAAACCTGTCTCGTCCAGCATTGTAGCAAACGGATCGTCTGGCTGCGATTTTGTGTGGAGCAAATTTGACTTTGTCTGATTTTGAAAGCAGAGCCTCATTTATTTAAAAAACAGAACAAGACTAACATATGAAACTTAGTTTAACTTGTAGTCCTTTAAACTCCCTTTACTGCTGGCACTCTCTCACCTGCAAACAGTCCCATCAATAGAATAGGCAGAATAAGTTTTTATTTCACAATATGGTACTCTGCACAGATAAAAAGAAATTCCCACTGAAAAATAGGAAGATGATCCAGAAAGGAAAAAGAAGTTAGAATTTCTTCACTTCAAAGCAATTTGCTATCAAAGCATTTCTTCAAATCTCTTTGAATATATTCATCTTTTTATTTCTGCAAACACAGGAGCGGTGTGTTTATGTTCCAGTCAAAGCTTCTTTCTACCCTGCTGTCGTTTCATGTGGCTGCCTTGAAACAAGAAACCCTGGAGCATCCTCAGTCGTCTGTAGCAGGGCCAGCAGCGTGCAGGTGCATGGCTGGACTGCTCCCACTTCCTGGATCTGCAAAAACATCGTCATGAAGCTGTTCCTGCTCTGGGGTTTTAGGTGAACCACAACAGGTCGAGTTCAGAGGGAAGAAGTTTGGTTTTGCCAAAAATGACAGCAGGTTAAAAGCAGAAAAGCTCAAATGTTCTTCTGTGGCAGCGTGCACGCCAGCTGTGCGGAGGAAGGGATAAATCTTCTCACTTACTTCTTAGTTGCTGGAGAAGGCAAATGAATGAAAAGTATAGGCAAAGATTTTTTCTCATGTTTTAACTCCTATAAGGAAGCACTTTAACCTGTAACTGTGCATGTTCACGCTGATACTTGCTGATGAAGACTCATGATGAGGATGAAAAGTGCTCAGACAACAGCGGTTTGAGTCACTGGTTTATGCACAATAAAGAGTTTTCCTGATGGACCTCTGCTGAAGAAAAACATTTAGCAGCGGTCTAATTTCTAAAAGGTTCATGGTAAGGTTGCAGTGGAACAGAGAACTGTGAACCATGATGTACAAATTCAACATTATAGATGATATCTGAGCTTCTAGGGCAGAGCTTCTCAACAGGGGCGTTCAGAGACAGTCAGGGCGCTGGAAGCATCGATCTTAAAAAGGAGGTGTTGAAGTGTTTTTGGTGGACGTTGGCAATCCATTGTTTATTTTCATGATTGACTCTTTCATTGATCAATCTGTGTGAGGAGCAACAAGGATAATTTAAAAATTCACCTAGAAACACCGAAGTGAAACCAAACGTAGCATAACATGGCCAAAAAACTTTTGCTTCTTTTAAATAATTAACTTGGACCTTTGTTTGCCATTTCCAGCTACCAAAAAGTTAAGAAAATCGGGATTTCTACTATATTCAGCTGGAATATAAGCTTTGACAGAAAAGGAGCGACACACTTCATGAATCTTTTGTAAATGTTTTGTGGTTCTAATCGAGCCTTGTTTGGTGACAGTGCTTAGTAGAGGCTTCTACCTTAGTTTTTCAGGTCATGTTGATGCTGCAGCTAATGCTGTTGTTTCATATCGTGCACATAGATTGTCTGTACTGGATTCAGACAGATTCTCTGGATGGATCTAAATGCAGCCTTTTCAGGGCCATGTTTAGCTCACCTGGTAAAGCAGGTGTCTTTTATACAGAACTGGCCCCCGCTCCTCACATCAGCTGCTCCTGGATTCATTTCCAGCTCATAGCTCGCCCGTGGTCTTAAAAAGCTACCAGACCCACAGTTTCTTTTTTTAACATACCACAATTATTAGTCACAATCTGTACAGGATGCATCAGGACATTGTAAATTGTAAACAATAAGCAATGGGGGGGCAGTAGTGCAAATGGATATTAGATAGGGGGGCTCTGGCCCAAAGAAGGTTGAAAAGCACTGATTTAGGGGAAAAGTTTCTTTCATAACAGTGAAGACACCTGTTTTCTCCATCAGCCTCAACCCCACCCCCTACCCCGCCGACTACCTCTATCAGATATTCAGGGGGAGTGTCTGCATCTAAACATTTCCACATCTGACCCTCAGGACCCGTTTTAACATCTGTTTTCTCTGTTATGAATTGATTGAATGATTGCGCATTGTTTGTCTGATTATTTTCAGCTTGTAATTACACAGTGCGGTGTCCTGCGCTGGTCTGCTGCGAATTCCATGTTTATTCACACGCTCAGAGTAACTCCAGTCTCTGAAACGGCTCCTTCACTGGCACAGCTTAGTCCTTTCTTTGATTTTTAGTGCTGTGAATGTAAATGTGTCGCTGTGTAGAAGATGTGATTGTTGTTGTTGGCGAGTTCACGTGAAAGGTTTGTATGAATACTAAACATGTAAACATGCATGGCTCATCATGACCCTTGTTTCTAAGATTACATCATGTGACCCTTACTGTCGTGTGAATAAAGAGTTGGTTATCTCAGCAGGTTACCAGAACAACATAATGAGAACTGTTGAATGCTTAATGACTCAGATGCTCATCAGTGTGCAGGAAGTGAAGGGAAACAAAAGCTGCTTGTCATCAGGATTCCATCAAAAACCTGGAGAGTAAATATTTAAAGGCCTGTTTGTTGATGGGAATCTGAAGGTGGGGGAACATCGGCTGTCATTCGTCACATTGAACATGATGTTGGCTCCGAAGCGAACAATGTAGCTTTAGTTTACACAACGTAGACAGTATGCTTCTAGTTACTGCCATTTTTAGGGAAAGAATTATTTTTGTTTATTTTATTTTTATCTTTTCTTTTTTTATCTTTATTATATTTTAATTTTACTCATTTAATTTAATTTAATTAAATGTAATTTTAATTTTTATTTTATTGTATTTTATTTTATTTTATTTTGTTTTGTTTTATTTTATCTTACTTTATCTTATTTTATTTTAATTACTATCACAGTATCAGCCCTTTTTGAACCTGTTCAAGGCCGCATTAATCTGACTTGTACCTGTAGCTGTACAGGGTTTGTTCACACTCTGTTGGGGCTAAAAAAGGTGATCTCTGGTCCAGGCCATCCGGCTTACTGTCTATATGCAGCCATCTTCTCATGTGTTCAGTAGCCGTGGAAAGCATTTGCCTCTTGTACTGATGAATTTTCTTGATAGTACTCTACACTAAATCTCAACAGGTCCCACCAACCCAACAGGAAGTGTGTCTTTAGCATATCACTACCAGCTGCTGGTTAAAACAAGACGATGATCACTAACGATTCAATTTTTTACATCTAAAAAAACCCCCAAATCATTAATTATTCCTAGTCTAAAGATTATTCCTGATTATTCCTGACTTTTTGGGACTGACAACAAACTTTTTTCATAATTCATTAATTAATGGAGATACCTGAGTGTCAGGCTTTTCATGAATCCAAAGATGTCTGCATGTTCGTGTTTATGTCCACATCCATCTAATAACGTCTTAAAACAAATGAAAATTCCCTAAGAGCTAAAGCTCCTTTTTGTTTCAGATTTTAAAACCAGGATGTCCTGAATAAATCTACACATTTACAGTAAACCCACTTACATTTCCCACCCTGTTGAGTCAGCCTGGTTTCCCCATGAAACCCCACCGATTCATCCAGAAAGACTTCAAACATGTTCAGACACTCAGATGGCCACCGGCACATTTACAGATGATTAAGCAACTATTTTTATGGAAAGAACGCTGTATTAAAAGGAAAAGTTCAGAATTGCGAAAGCTTAGTCTGTGAATGTTGCAGCGGCCGCCTGACATCAGGACCCACACATGATCACTGACTGTGAAATTCCGTCATGCTTCTTCTCAGTGGCTTCAACTGAACGTGTCAGATTGGAGACACGCGGTGTTTCTGGTTGGAGGTTACCTGTCGGGCAGCATCACCTGTGAACAGGAGTTCTGAAAGTAAACATTCCTGCTGTGCCGTAATGATAACGTTCAGCTGGAAGAAAACAATCATTACAGAAGCTACATCAGCTGCTGCTCGCCTCATCTGCTTGTGTTTGGCTGCACGTTTACACACAGTTTTTAATAGAAATTTCTTCCCATGTCTGATCAGTATTTAGAATTTAAACCTCTCTCAGGCTCATGGTTCAGCCAGCTACGCTCCTCAGGGTAGATTCTGGTCAGGAGAATCAGCTGATTGTTAATCAGGTGTCTGACCCTCAGCACTTCAGGGAAACTCCACATCATCTGATGAAGCTTCAGCTCAGGACACGATGTTTGTCTCCTCTATTAAAGTCTGCTGTAAGCTGCATATGATTACATAAACAACACAGCTGGGGTTTGCATGCTTGCTTTTAGGAATAATAAGATAAAATGAAATTGTAGAAAGAAATCAAGTTACACAGTGGCTCTTTGGGCCTTCCACAGTGGCTCTTGAGAACAGGTGAAAAATGATAAATAACCAACTAATGCTCTCAGTTTTAGCAGTTTTTTCATGAATTAACTGCATTAAATTTCTACAGCATAATGACAGTAAAGGTACCCATAATATCCTTTTAGAGTTATCTTTGTTGTTATTTAGTTTGGAAACTTTGAGCTTTTCTTTAAAAAAGAACAAATCCCAAAATATCTGCATCCCAGAGAGGAAAACCTTCTTTATGCAAAGTCTTTTTCTGTAATTTCAAACTGAAAAATAGAAGAAAATATTTATATATTTTTTCAAACATGGCAATTTGAATAATTATTATTTATTAATTTATAATTCTAAGTTGTCTTTTTGCAAAGGGTCATGTAACATATGCGGCTCCAAACTAGTTTTATTTAGCTCGGATGAGAGTAAAATTGGCTCTTTGAATTGAAAAGGTTGACCCCTGCACTTTAGGCGAAGCCTAAAAGTAGTCATCCACCAGCTGTTTCTGGTCTGAGCCAGAAAATGACAAAGTCATGACGCTGACCAGTATCTTCCCAGATTTATTGGAACATCCCAGAATACCTGGGATGGCTGTAATTCTGAGAGTCTCTGTTTTCCTCATGTAAAGCACCCTTATATAAAGCACTTTGAATTGTCTTGTATTTGAAAATGTGCTATACAAATAAACTTGCCTTGCCTTGCATAAAAACTGCCTAAAAACTGGCAAGTGTCAAAATATCCAAAACTCTGGGAATCACTGACTTCTTTTCATCCACATCCAGCCCATCGATAAGCTGCAGTTAGCTGGAGATTACACGGATAAATAAAGAAAAGAGCAGGCAGAGATAAAAATACTTCCATTTTTAATGAGGGTGGAGATACAGCGTCTGAAAAACGTTGAAACACATTGAAACTGCTGCTACACTTCAACTGAGCTATCACTTCACTACCTGCATAAAACTGATAATGACTCCTAGTCCGGTTTATCTGGAGGTATTCTCCACTGTAAAACCAAAACCAAAACACAAAACAACAAGACACAATTCAACATCTTAACGCTGCATATATACATATAAAAAAAGATGGAACATCTACAGTACAAAATATGATACAACATATACAGGCAATCAAACTTGTGGTATTTCACTCAGATTTACGTGATATGTGTTGAAAAGGCTTTTCAATGTCAAAGTTGAGACTAAAAGCTGAACACGAGGCACAGACATTTTTTGTTCCTTTAGAAGACAAGGCAGTGCACGCCCAACACGTGGAAGCATATCAACCTCGCTCGGCCTAAATCGTGTGGGACTAAAAATGGCCTGCGTCGGCGCTCAAAGAATGGAGAACAAGGTCGTTGTGCGACAAACGTAAAGAAAGACTCGGCTACGTTGTAGTGGCAAAAAGCACCTGTTTGAGGAAGTGAAGATAGAAATGAGGCCATGACACACACACACATACACACATTTATACAACGCAAACACCAGAACTAAAACAGAAGCTTCATCATAAATAAATGCAGCCGATTCTAATGTTATCTTTGGATTTTTTTAGATATGTGCTCAAGTGAATCGTTTTCATAGAGCTATAGGAGCAACTGAGAAAATATTCCTCTAATTGGTCTTTAAAAGGAATAATTTGTGTTACTACGCATTCAGGCAGAAAAAATTAAGTAATGTCGAACCTTCAGAGACAAACTAACTCCTATTTGGTGCTACTGTCTTATAGGTGTTTTATTTATATTTAACAGTAAGAGCCTTGTGATGAACAACCGCCATCCTACAGAGAGGAAAAGGATTTATTTACAAGCGTTTATGATCAGCTACAGTAGAAAAAGTTGCATGATTGAAAGGTAATGAACAGATTATCGGTTTGACTTCCTGTTTTTATGCAGGCTGGCTTTAGATGAGAGCAGCTCAGTAAAGCGATCAAATGATTAGCTCAGAGTTTCTGGATTAAAGGCAGCTCTGGAAGCCTTGGAAAGTGAACGTAATATTGAGCGGGTCAGAAGAAACGAGACGGCAGGTCCTCATGGTCCACTTTTAACCTAGACACAAACACGTGCATGAAGACGCGCACGTTTCCCTCTCCTTCTCGGTGTTACATTACAACCTCCTCTTTTCTCCAGGGATGCTTCAGCTGAGTCATTTTGTTTAAAAAAGGAAATAAACTAGGAAATAATGAAGCAAAATCCCGAGCACACATCTTAACTGGCTCTCCTGGTAAAAACACGCAGGTTCTTCTGCTATGAAGGATAAACAACATTATCAGAAAGTTGATCCAAGAAAACATGAAACCTTATTACAGGAATAAACCCGATACGTTCGAGGGAGGCAGGGCTTTCTCAGATCAACAAGTGCACGAGGAGGAAGCTACTCCACACATGCACATTACGAAACCGCGAGCTATGAGGAAGATTATTATGTAAACCTGCAACATGAATGGAGACAATATAAATAAATAAAATCTGTAAAGCAGTCTGAATCTCCAGGTGACGCCTCCTGTGTTTGTGACTCTTATTGCTAAAGCGACTCGTCTCCAGGGGAAGCTGGGTAGAGACCACCGCTGCAGTTAGCTGTAGTGTTAAGCTGCCTCAGCTCCTCTGCAGCTGCTAGTTCCTGTGCATGTTGCAGGAGACGGACAGCGGTGGCGCGCTGGCGGTGACCGGCGCCATCGGGGAGCTGATCTCAGGCGGGTACGGATTCAGGGCCATCTGCCTGTTGTCCAGCAGCTTGCGGACGACGATGCGGCAGAAATCTTCGTTGTGTCGGTTACAGTTGTCCAGAAGCTGGCGGACCCTGGCGGTGCGCGTGGGCTGGTTGATCACCAGCTCGTAGTCCTCTTGCATCATCATGGAGCGGGCCAGCAGGGCGTCCAAGCTCTGGTTCAGACACGCCTGCGTCATCTGGGAGACTATCTCCTCGCGGCGCGTTGCGATCCAGTGGGCGACGGGGCCCTGTGAAGGCGTGGGGTGTTGCGGTGGGAGCGAGTAATCAGCTGCATTGAGAGGAAAAAAAGAAGGAAATAAAATTAAGAGGTAAAATCAGATAACAAGAAAAAGAAAATGTTCTCAGTTTAAGTTTTAGCCCTTCAAAGTCGGCAGCATCGTATACGATACCGGTGCATATGTTCAACAAAACCGCGTATATCTCTGGAACGGTTATAGACGGGAACGGTTATATTAAACACTTCAAGATTTAAGCAGACATTTCCAGCATATCTGTTGACATACAGAAGCTTAGCTATGTGTACTGGAAAGTCAGTGTCAACTCGAACGGTATCACACAAGGTGAAATATCCAATTGTAGAGCCTCTATTCCATCACGTGGTGTCAAAGAGTCATCTCCATCAATGAAACTGTGCTGTGAATGCAATATATGCTGCTACTAGCACCATTTCTTATTTATATGCCTTTCTTTAAGATTCCATTTCAGGAAAATACACCAAAGGGTTAAATAGAGTTTTTTGCACCTATGGGACAATTTTGACATTTTTAATATAGTTGCAGTTGTTTATTGCAGTTCATGGGCCTGTTTGTGAAATTTTCTGTTTTGTTTTTTCCTCTCTTATTAGGATTCTATAACTTCTATGTGATTCATGTGACACCCGTGCATCATGAATGAAAGCCCAGGTTGTCCTGAAAACATAGATGTACCGTATAATACTTGATTGTGCATCATGACTGTTTTATCAACATCAATACACAAAATGTACCAGGTGTGGAAAACCCCAAAAATCCCTGCAGACTCTGAAGGGCTAAACAACAACTGATTTTGAAGATATAGGAATCTTTACGGGGGAGTGGCAGCCTCATGGTTTCAGAGTTGGGTTTGTGGCATCAAAGGGGAACCACTGGCCCCACTAACGGTGTAGTCAGACCGAGCGAATAACAAAACAAAACAACAAAGAAGAAAACTCCTTCGTCCCCTGGGGACCGCAGGGCATCGGCTTCCATCAGAGCTAAACATGAGGCTGCATCAGATCCCAGGCTTGTGGACTAGAGAAAGGCATTTTAGGTGATGATGTTTGAATTCGACTAGTCAGGGCTTTCAAAATCGTCGTGATGTCATCATGACATCATCAGTGATGAAATGAAAAATACTTCATCTCCAAAGAGAAACTGTAAAATGTGTGAGGTGTGCATACACGTGTTTTTACTTTGTTTCTCACTTAGGTGGATGAGAACGTGGGTTAGGGAGACGTCAGGATCGAACCTGTGAAGCTGCGTTTATGATGCAGCTGCCATGCCAGCTGAAGTAAACACTGCACTCACAGAAACATTCAGCTCCAACAAACCAGACATTTTCCTCGTCTATCCGGCCGGTCATTTCTGAGAGGGTTTAGTAACCGTGCTGCTCTATGTTGCCTTCACTATCAACGAAAATACGATGTAATGCTTCTACAGCAGCTTCCTCTCCACCACCTACCTTGTTGCTGAGGCTGTGGTTTGAGGGTGAGGTTATCCACCATCGTTTCAAGCTCCGTGGGATGCGGGACGGGTTTGACGGGAATGTTTAAATCAGTCGGGGATTTGGTTGGCTGGAAGATGTTCAGATTGTTGTCCGAATAGCTGTCCTTCAGAGACTTTGGAGGCTCCAGGCTGGGAGCTATGAACGACGGCGGAAGGTCCGCTGTGTGACAGAGAAGAAGCAGACATGTTCAATATCCTGTCATTTGCAGCATAACCAGGAATAAAATGTCATATCGGGATGCCACGCGGTTCTGGCACGATGATGATGTCATTTAGATTTCACAGGTGAGTTTGGTAGAGGGAGGAAATGTGGCGGAGCAGAGCAGTGATGAGCTGTATAAAGCAGGCTGATTTCAGCTCTAATCACAAAAACAAACAACTAAAAAACAGTAATTGTCGCCATATTTACAGAATATTCAGCGACTCAAGTAGCGACAAATCTAGCAACTTATTCGGTTGAATAAATGAGCCCAGTGCAGCCATAAACCCTCCCAGTTCCCTCCCAATGTGCTCACAGGGGCCCGCGGGGGGATAAATAAGTTCCTCTGCTGTAAAAGCATCAAACACACTCTTTGGCAAGGATGCTTATGACAACACAACATTGGACCTGGAAGCAGTCACTCAACAGTTCACTTCACTTTATATGCTAGCATTAAGAATGCCTGCATTATGTACATTTTCCACATTATCTGACATGATTTTTCGACATGCATGCCAGGTAATACTGTGAGGGACTTCTGAAGTGGCGACAGCTACAAGTAAATACTGATACTAGGAAAATAGGGAATGAATGAAAATCTGGAACGGTTATTACGTGGAGAAGCGTTGCGGCCTGTTAGAGATATCTCTGTGTCCTCGGAGGAGCCAGATCCTGATGTGGAGCCGGATCCTGATCCTGAGGCGGGGCATTCCTGTGAAAACAAACAAAGATGTTTCACACAAACATAAACAAAACAAAGTCTGATCAAACTCGGGCATCCTAATATCATCGGATGTCCGCCGAGGAGCAGCCTCATACCGTGCAGGTATGAGGCTTATGTCCAACATCATCTCCCCGTTTATGGAACGGGGGAGCAGAATCTCACACAGCGTTGCATCAGGGATGCTCTGAAGTCAGATACTAACTGCTGGATATAAGTAAAGACTTTTTAGTTTGGTCATCTAATTGTAAGCAATCAAATATTTTATGCAACTATTACCTCGTTTTAGGGCTGCCTTGTTTAAACAGCACCTGCTACTACTACTAACTCAGTTTACTGCGCAGGAGCACGAAGGAAAAAAACTGTGAGATAAAACATCAGTGCTGAAATTCTTCAAGAAAACAAGTAAAAATGAGGCCCAGTTCAACCTCACCCAGGTCTGACAACAGAAAGCATGCTTACATGTTACGTTTTATGTGTTTTACTGTGTTGTAGGTACAAACTGTGAATACTGACGGGCCACGGGCCGGGCTGCATCTTCAGCACATTCAGAGACACCTCCACATTCCTCTTCTCACACACCGGCTGAGCTGAACAGCAGCCCGAACTCCGCATCAGCTGTAGCAATGTGAGAAAAAAATCACAGATGTCACCAGATGTTATTCATACTTATGTTATATTTAAACAGGTAATCATAGAGAATGAGTTAGTGATCATTACATAATCACAGAGAATAAAACACAGTGGACTTTTTTTTAAGGTCAGGGGGCTCTGTGTTGTGAAGAACAAGATTTTTAGACTTTTAAAAAGGCAGAAAGAGAAAATCTGGCTAAAATTTCAGATTGTTGAGCACAAGTCCCTAATTGATGGATTTAAGTCATGATCCAGCAATTATTCATCCTCAAAGATTTTGCCATGAAAAAAAGAAGCTTAAAACAAGATTAGGTAGATTCATGAACAGCGGTCCATTCTAACCACCGTTTACTCCAACTCTCTGTTAAAGCTGCTAATACCAAAGTTAATTGCCGTTACTGTTTGAACCAGAGAGCTTTTCTGAGGAAGAGGAAGGACCTCTGCAGCTCAGTCATGTTTTCCAACATCATTAACACAACACCTTGGCGTAAGTTTTACAGAAGATGAACATCGTGGTCGGGACTAGGGATGGGTATAATTAAGCGACGATCGATTAATCGATCGTTAAGACGTTAATCGATTAAATTATCTTTTAATAGATTAATCGAATGCACGTTTAGACTGGTGCTGAAGTTGCATGTTAGCTCGTATTTTCCAGTGTAACCACTTAATGAATCCCATTCAACTGCCACAAGAGTTGTTTATCTTGTAATAAAAATGTAAATAAGGAAACACACTGGGTTATTTCTACTTTCACTTCAAATATAAGTTATAAATATTGAAATTTAATATAGAAATATTAATGATTATTCGATTGTTAATTCTCCTGATTATCGATTTTGACAATTAAATCGAATCCCTAGTCGGGACCACTTCTTTACAGAAGGTGTCATCCTCTGACTTTAAGGCAGGGGTGTCTAATAGTATGGAGAGAAACTAGACTTATTATCACCATGTGTGTGTGTATGTGTGTGTGTGTGTGCACGTGTGTGATACATGGTTAATAAACCCTTTAAACTAATTTGAGTGTAACCTTGTGTGATGTGGTTTGTTTGTCAGTCTATGCGAACTGTTTTTTAAGCATTTTTCCTTGTTTGAACTGATCACGGAAGGAAATCAGATGGAAGTTTAGATGACCCAGCTTTTCACCTGCTCATGAATGCACCATGCACACTAGAAAGCCCCCTGAAGCATTAAGGCCCTGATCTATTAACGCTTTGCGTGTACTAAAACAGGTGCAGATGGCTTTAGTCCGCTAAAATCGGCCCAAGCTTATCTATCAAAGCCGCAAACATGGAACTGCGTCTGTTATCCTGGCAAAACTGCGCCGCTCTCCACTTTGCGTTTCTGCAGCTACTGCATAGGCATTATGGGCGTTCCAGACAGAAAGTGCATATTAGTGGGAGGAGACTATGCAAACAGATCTGGTTTGCGCAGCAGTGTGATCCATGTGGCCCGCAAATAGTTTGCGGTGATTATGTACGCTCTAAAAATAGCGTGTCTGAAAAGCAGGTGCTAATTGGCACAACAGTATATGCTTAATGGCTGCAGTAATAATTTAAGGAGGAGGCACAGACACCATGAAAGGCGATTGAGATAATGCATTTTTTTCTACTATA
>JAVQJG010091540.1:0-12774 GCA_036024015.1 Craterocephalus amniculus | reverse complement strand
TTAATCATAAAATGGTTTTTTGAACCAGGCTGTAAACATGTTTAATTCTGCTGTAAAGTTGGCCTTTTTAACATGGGGCCCAATGGGAAATTGCTCTGTTTTGCAGCCAGCACCTAGCGGGTGAAGAGGGAACTGCAATTTTTTGCACTTCCGCATGGGCATCACTTTTTTAGCGGAAGGTTGCCGCTTGATTAAATGGCAGCCTGCAGTGCTGGAGCACTATCAGTGCATGGCATTCAATCTGTGAAATGATGCAGTGACAGTGTGTTAATAGGACTTTTACTCCAAGGGCAAGCAGTTTTACTGGGAAATTGAGGTAATCCTGGATCAGTCAGTGTCCCATCTGCATCTTATTGTGTGAAACATCAAATCCATGTCACTAAATACCAAAAGGAAAACAGAATGCACACATTTTAAACTCACTGTAATTTTCTCTTTATTTTGTGTGTCCTCTTTTTCTTTTGCAGCAGGTGTCCCTGATTTAGAGTTATGGTGCTTATTGCCCCCTCCTACCTGCCCCCCGCTCCCATAGGTCAAGGGCTTTTTTGAATGTCATTTTGCTTTTAAAAGAGATTTTTCCCCTCTACACTGCCAGCTTATATGCTCAGAATGAGGATAGAGGATAGAATTAAGGAAAAGATTAGATATGATGCAGTTTGTTGGCTTGGCAGTGCTGATTTAAATTAATTGTGTTAGTTAAACACAGTAACTATGATGTTTTTATATAAAATAATATTGTTTTTTAACTGGATTATAATTGGATAGCAATGGTTTGAATTTTAACGTATTTAAAAGTATTTTGAGATGACTTCATTGTGAATTGGTGCTTTAAAAATTAACCTGAGATGAATTTGATTGAACTGATATGTATTAGTTTATAGTATAGTTATTCATGCTTAATAAAAAAATCCCATGCATTTACGGACAGTGTGAATTTGTTTATTCATAAACTTTTTAAAATTCTAACTCCTTTTAGCTATGTATATTGTTGGATCAGTCCCATAAAAATTCTTAAAAAACAATTAGTGTGGACCAGAAAACCATCTGAGTAAGCATCTGAGTATAATCTGCAGACTTAGCAGTGTTTACTCAAAGGCTAATGCACAGATTTACAGCGCAAACTGGATCACTGCACAGATTCTTAGAGGAAGCATGAAACATCTAAGCGTTTTCTTTGAACAGATTGTGTGGCGTTTGAGTTGCTTCACATTTTTCTGGTAAATTAACTCTAGATGTGGCATCTCCTCAGAGAACAACTATGGAGATTGAGGAGCATTAGCAGCAGCTGGAGGAGACGGAAATGAGCAAGAACTGTTAATTCACTGCCAGAGAGAACAACTTGGATAGGGAATGTTGAGTCAATTAAACATTTCTTCTAGAGTCTGTATTATTGCTTTGAAAAGTGAATACCGATCAATACATTTCACTTCTGAACTTCAGTCTGTGTCAGATGCATTGCAGTGATTTATAAGTCTGTAAAACTTGAATGATGCAAGTATTGATGGGGAGGGGGTGGGGGTCAGTAAGAAACCAGCAATATATAGTGAGAAACACACCAACAAATGCAAGAGACACTTTGTATGAGAGAGAAGCTTTTTCAGATGTGCAAAACAACAAAACAAGCAAAAACTATCTATAGGTTGAGCCAGTCGGATGCATTTGATCCCTTTTCTAAAGCATCAGAACCTCCTCGTTGTAGATCAAACTGAAGTTGGTAAAAAGACGGAGCAGAATTCAGAAATAAAAAAACACAGCAGGTGTGTTTGTTCACAGCTTGTGCCATCAAATACACTAAGAAATCAGCAACCAGCAGGCCTCGGCTTCCTGCCGTCTTCCAGGTGGTGAAATCGTCCACATTCTGTGCTGCTTCAAAGACGGAGACATCACAGTGCTTCCATTCAATTTTCATGTCAGGTATGAGGATAAATGAAGCCTGAATGCACCAAAAACTAAGGGTCCATGAAATGGAAAAGTGTTCACCAAAAAAACTGGCAAAAAGAAAGCATCAGCTATGACAGTCTCAGTCTTTTAGCCCACCAGTCACATTATGAGGCGTCAGTTGATGTGAATCCAAGTGATCTTTGCCTTTGATGTTGTGTGCTGTGTCATGAGTAGTACAGCTGCAATACATCAGAGCAGGAACAGCAGGGAGCTTCTTTTACAGCCTATTTGATCGGTACATCCACTGAAAACACTGGAGATTATAAAAAAAAGCAAGAAGAGGAGAAGACAGGGATGCAGCAATTATTTATTGATGTGAAACCTCTAAATTTTACATGCAGCTACCAGAAAGTATGGCTGAGTGAACAATGGACTACTTATAACCTAACACTGTGCTTGGTTACAGGTTTGAGGGATTGATGTTCAGCTACACCTTAACTGGCTTCAATCTCACTGTTAATCTTTAAGCACAGTGTGAGACGTCAGGGTCCCGGGGTTGTACAGGAGTACAAATTTTGTTTAAGGATGACCAGCAAGGTGCATGTCAGCAATTCACACGCAAAGCTTCAAACTGCACAAGAGAAGCACCTCAAGTGGGAGGATTTTCAGGTGAATGTGTTCAAAACGGATGCAACCACAGTGTTTAAACAGCTGACTCTTGCAGCGCTCTGCATTGATTGATGATTGATCATCTTGCACCTTTCAAGAAGCGGGGCACATTTGGCAGTGAGTGACCTGGCAGGGCTTGAAGCTGATGTGCTTGAACAGGAAAAAAAGGAAGCCAGTCATCAGGAAAAGCCGTCATGTTAAGTTGTTTAAAACTAAATATACGTCGTGCATGTTTCAGACTGTTTCAGACATAGGTACTTAACTTTTTATCTTCATGTGTCTGCATGTTTTACATACATATTTTATTTTATTTATTTATTTATTTATTTTTACCTCTGAGAGATGCACAAGCAACTATGGCACCATATAGGAATATCTATAGTTCTAAGAAAGTGGGCATTAGAGGCTTGGTGGTGTGGAAAACAGCTCTAATACCTCGGGAGAGCGATCAAGTCTTTCAGGATATCTTTCTTCTTCTTTTGTTTTTTTTTCTAAAGCTTGGATATCACTGCTTCACTCTGTGGTTGGCCTTTCTTTAGTGTACATCAAAAATACTTTCTTAGGTTTCTGAAAACTAAATACCTGGCTGGGGAAAGGAAAGGGCTGGAAAATGGTCAACTGTGAGGAACTGGCAAGGGCCAGATGGATGCATGTATGAAATCTCCACATCTTAACAGGATGCCAAAGCAGGGGGTAATTTACTGTTTAAACTGCAGAACCTATAGAAGGAATGAAAGTTCATTCTGCAGTGAACCTCTGCACCACAACATCACAAGGTGGTGCATCCTGACTCTAGTGGGACCAGACTGCTGTAAGTAATTAATTACCTGTTCTTACATAAAAGAGCTTTTAAATTATTTGAATTTCACAGTATGATATCATATGAATTTATAGCCATGTGCATCACATTTAGGTTTCAGTGCAGATCTCTTTGCACTTACAGTAAGTCTTAGCCTATAACCCAGCTAACTCATGCAGTTTAAACTCACAATTAGAAATGAACGATGCTCTGGATAAAGATCAAGCATACATCAAACCACATTACATATGTAAGCCCAAACCATTATTGGCTTCCAGCATTAACACAGTGGTTTGAATATTTAGTCTGTAATCCTAACCAAATAAAGATTTTTGCTAAAGCCAATATTTTATCTTGTGTTTATATTTGTCCATCAGTCAGCTGCAGTTAATCCAGAATGTTTCTGCTCAACCAAGTCCAAGAAAGTGGATCATAGTCCTCAGATCTTTACACTGGCTTCCTGTTTGTCAAATAATCGGCTTCAAAATGTTGTTAGTTTACAAAGCAATGAATGGTTTAGGGCCAAAATACATTCAGGATCTTCTATTTCATTATTAACCAAGCAGATCCCTCAGGTCATCAGGGTCAGGTCTACTTTCAGTTCCCAGAGTCAGATTTAAACATGGAGATGCAGCGTTCAGTTTTCATGCTCCTCACATGAGGAACAAACTCCCAGAAAGATGCAGGTCTGCTGAAACTCAGCAGTTTTACATCAATTCAATTCAATTCAACTTTATTTGTATAGCGCCAATTCATAATGAAGTCATCTCAAGGCGCTTCAATGACAATCAGTCCAAGTAATCTGATTATCACACATTCATATACAGTATACATACATACTAGCCAATTAGGCCATCAGGGCTAAAAACGTTTCCTCTTGCATCCTTTTATCTAAAAAACTGATAATTACGTTTTATTTTTTGCATTTTATCTTCTTTGGGGGTTTCCTTTTTTCTCCTGTGTTTTTGTTTGATTTATTTTGTTTCTCTTAAAAATTTAAGGATTTTAAGGATTTTACCCTTTTGTTCACATAAATTTACTTTACATAATATAAAAATTTTCAATAGACCCATTTTGAATCATCACTGAATTTTCTGCATGACAGTTTGATTAATCATAATGAAAAATTTGATTTAAAAACAAAACCAGACTTAAGAAACTAAAACAAACACATTTTTATACGTGGAGTTTAGTTTTTCTAAGATTTTTTAAAATCTGATTTTATGAAATGTAAGGTTCATATTTTTTAATTTCAGGTTATGTACCTAAGTTATTCGGGTGCAAGTGATGTTTTTGGACTGTGGACTGATGCACCTTTGCTCAAAAATGTACAGTACAAGCCCGGATTTAGTATATGATGGTCCTTAACTTGCATCATAGACACTTTGATGTTTAATGATGCTCTAAGGTCTGTGATGGATTGGAGACCTGTCCAGGGTGTAGCCTGTGTCTCGAATGCTAATTGCTGGGATTGGTTCCAGCATCCCTGTGACCCTGAAATGGAATAACCTTGCCTCCTGCCTGCTGATGAGGACTTTGTGACTTCTTAAAGCAAAACAACATCCTCTATGTTTCTGACCTTAAAACTCTGTGCCTCTGCTTCATGCCGACATTCATTCTGCACATTGCTGTAGCCGTCGCTGCCCTGTCTCAAGGCTGAGAAACTGGATTTCACAAAGCAGGTAACTGGATATCAACAAACAGTGTTCTGGACACATACCATGACTGATTCAATTCAAGAAGACCAAATAGCAAGAGATAATACAAAAGTCAACATCAGACTGACTTTTACTGTCTGGACAGAGCTCAGAGAAGAGACAGGATGAAAGGTGGTTGCCATGGTTAGGGAGCACCGAAGTGTGATAATCTACTGAAATAAAGGGATGTTTGAGAATGATGCCTACTCCAGTGTAGGAATGTCCATGTTGCTCCTTATTCCCACCTGCAGAATGCGCAAAACATCCCCAGGAGTTGTAATTCAGGGTATTACCTCTTTAATTAGAGGACCTGTTGGTTAATATCTGTCCAGGTCACAGATACAGTTGCATGCAAATGCTGATTAATGAAATTCAATCAAGGATTAATAATCATTTTTATTTAATAAAAGGGTGGCTGCTTATTTATAGTAGTGTATTGACAGTTGATTCTAAACTGCTTAAGCAACAGACAGAAAAAAAACATTTTATCATATGACATTTTTTAGTTTTTTGTGAATAGAAATATTATGCATATTACTATCATTACTATAAATAATCTTCAATTTAAAAAGCAGAGCACATATTATTTTTGACAGGTGAGCTCAAACCATGGATGCTCATGCTTGGGCAGCAAAGGAGGATTAGGCACACCTGAGATGATTGCATCTATAAATACTCCGTTTCTGTGTGTCACTACACCCAGAAGAAGCATAAACTGATAGGTGTTGGTATATTTTAATGATTCTAGCCAAGTAAATTTAAGGCCTTTTAGATTTTGAACCTGTTCCAGTGCCTGGTCCTGGATTTTTAATGCTTCAGATTATGATCCTTCTCTCCTGCTCATTAACGATTGTTTGACCAAACATGTCAATATGAAAAACACACTTACCTTCTCTCCTATTCAGCTTTGCGAAGCCTGGCCCATGACTGCTGGACACCTGTGATGAGCTTCTGAAGGATGAAGGCCGTAGACCTGATACCAGCGGACTGTGACACATCTCTGAGAATCACACAACACACACAAAAACATTCATACGGACATGGGTCACTCCTTCACATCCATACTGAAAACATGAAAACTGATTAGTCTGTTTACACAAAGCTGAAATAATATTTAATAATATTTTTTTCTTCTATTTCAACTGTATCACATGGCTTGCAGACACAGTGGCATATAAACATAAACCTTATAACTCAGGTCAGGCAGGAGATGAACATGTGTGATTCAGTTGCATCATAAACTCTGCAGATTTGTGGTGGAGATGGCTGTTACCAAATGATCCTGCTGCTAATGGAGGTTTTCTTTCTGTCATGTAACTACAGATATCTGTCAAGATAAGTTGACAGACAAACCCCACTTCAGCTTTAGCTTGCAGAGGTATGAATCCCTTGTGAGACAATCTTAAACTTGCATCCACTTACTGTAACTGTTATAAAAGCACGAGGATGCTTGACCTTGTTTTTACTTTCAGCAGTTGGGGCGGCTTCACTCATAAAACTCATAAAATAATTATGAGAACAGCAAACTTGTTATCACAGGAATAGAAAATTCCTTTATCAATATTCAAACCCTAAATTGCTTTTGGCCCAGAAATAGGGGGGAATTCACTTTACGGTCTTGTAGCTGACTCAAAAGGATAGAATATTAAGAAGAAAAAAAGCATGGAACTTTGAAAACATGGGTCTAATTTTCCTCCTGAGAATGGCTTGCTGAAGTCAATGGAGCACAAAATTCAGTAATAAAGCAGCAGGAAGTAAAGATCCATGCTGGGAAGAGGTTGAACTCCCCACAGCGAAACAATGACCATGAATATGGTGATGGAAATGCCGTGAAATATTCAAATATTAGAGACATCTATTAGTCACAAGACTTTGCAGTCCATTTCACAGTTTCAGGACGAAATTAAAAGATTATCTTGGTTGAACTGAATTCATTTATCATTCATTATTATCATTATTATTATTATTATTATTATTATAAGTATTCAGTAAAAAAGAAAATCACAGACATACACAGGTCAGAGATAATTGCACACACAGAAACATACACATACAAAAGTGTGTTACAGAAAAACATAAGGTTTTAGCTCCTCTGATCAGCAGGGATATTTCTTAGAGGTGGCATGTGATTATCTTTTGTTCAAGAATGAAATTTATCCTTTTTAATAATCAGTCAGGCCCAACGGTATAAGTTTTCCGTCCCCAGATAGATAACTCACACATGATACCAACAAAAGCTGTGCATGTGTGAAAGGAGCTTTCGCCACACTGAAGCTGTAAAAGTTTGCTGACGTGTTGCTAATAACAGATGAGATGCACCAGCAAATGCGTGCTCCTAAACAACACACTGGCTGCAAACAAACTCAGTTACTGTTGCTCTTGCTCTTCTTATAGTTTTTCATGAAAGAACAAATGCAAAAGAAAGAAAACAATGTAATGGAAGGTCACAGGTTAGGTTAGGTGACAGCTAAATCTAAGTCCAGCCCTTTAGCCTACCACTCATGTATTTATAACTGTTTAAACATTGCTTTAATATAAAGAAGATCCTGAGGAATGGAGCAAGTAAGCAGTATAAATAGTGCATGGGATATACAGTAAAGAACAGAACATTCCCATTACATGTGACATTTTTATGACAAACATGTCATTTTAACTCTGACTGACTAAATTCCAAAGTTCTTGGAAAATGTTTTTCAATAAATGCCATCCTCTGCGGCTGGGCTGTTGATGCTGGACTGTTAGGACACTTGTTCAGAAAAAATGGAAATAATGGTACCGTGGTCTCTGTGTGAGCATGCAGCGCTAGGTAACAGAGCTATACATGTAAGAAGGTGATTATGAACATTTTTTGCTAAGATATGTTTTGTTAACTTAAAGATCACTTCTCCACATTCTTTTATAACGAATTTATAACAGAGAAGATACGTGATTTATCTGATTTTCTGCTCTCAGTTCAAGAGAAGACATCCAGTTTCTAGCCATTCATTTAACACTTGTTTAAACCCCTTTTATAATGCATTACTGTAAGTCTGAAGCTTATCTGATGTGAAAACATAAATGAATCTAACCTTTTCCAAATGATCCAGCACTATCATATGATGTCAGAAGAAAATTTTATTATAAAGTAAATCTGTCTAAAGCAGCACTTTTATAATAGATAAATAGCTTGGCTGAGAAAATGTAACAAATGAATTTTCTCAAAGTGAGACTGGTAATAAGCTGCTGTGTTGGTTTGAAAATACAAGATGCCCCCAGAATGTCACATTTGGATGTACAGGATCTCCTGAGCTGTTAAGTAAATTAACAGGTGACAGGAAACATTTCACTGTAGCTATTTAAAATGTATTTGGGCATCTAACAATTATATTAATTCATTATTTTAATCATAATGTACTTTTTACCATTTAAAAGAGTTGAACCATTTACCAGCTTTACAAAGGAAACACAGAAATGCTCGTCTCCACTTGGTTTTGGCAACAAAGTGATTGACAGTTTTGTCATCTTCAACAAGTAATCTTTGGATAATTTTGGCATTTATATGAGAAAAAGTGAAAACCATGACAGTTTATTTAATGTGGAGCTTATATACACCCATTCTGTAAGTACTATCAAAGCTTTACTTCCAAATAAGTTTTGCTTGTGTAGAATCTTGTTTGCAATATTACTAAAGAAGAACAACGCAAAATTTCCAGAGTCTGTGATAACAAAAAAATAAAGATTTCTGTACTAATATTCACACAAAAAAGGTTATTTAGAAATTATTGCAAGAAATTAATCCATAAGCTTTAATTTCCTCTAGAAATGTAGTGGACATTAAAAAAATCTTTCTCCCCTGATGTGAGGGCCTGACTGTGTGTGATGGAAGATTTTAAAAAACCAGAAGTGCCTGATGCCATTGCAGGACATTTTGGCGAGATGCTGAAAGGCCTTCCTGCTGGTGCAAATATTGTGTTTTCCTATTCTTGTCCAGAAGTGTTTTCACTGCCTCCCTAATGTGCAGTTTAGGACAAGGACATAATTGCAAAAAGCTACCTTGGAAGTAGACTTAATACAGAGTGTCTGACAGATTTATGGATTCAATAAGCGTCTGAAATGCCTGAAGAGTGCAGTCTTCATCGCTAAACATTCAGCAAGAGAAAACCAGGCCTGAACATCGGATTACACTCATAACTGCCTCAGACACACACACACTTCGCAGATTGTCATACCTAATTGATAACTCGAGTGGAACACAGCTCCAAATTCTCTTTGCTTGTTTAACTTTCATCCCCACAACAGACAGAAAACTGAAACTCCCACAGCTGAACAGGGTACGGAATTTAGCTCATAAGGGGAATGTAAAAAACTGTAATTGCTGAGCCAGTGGGATTAATCCTGCTATCATTGTGGGAATAAGAGGAATGAAAAAAAGTAAGAATCATTAGTGCATTGATGGAAGCTCTTATTGATGCTCCTATTTAGCATGTTTTAAAATGCAAAATATTAAACCCATCAAAACATTAAGCCTGATTTCTCTGACTGACTGTCATCAACATAGCTTGTAGCTAAGATTTAATGATACTTAAACATAATTTTTTCTTATTTTTTTATCACAACGGGACACAATTGTCTTTCATCATTTGGGCATACTCATTTCATATCTGAAAAAAATAACCTCAAGGTACTGAGACAAACGCATCCAAAACCAATGCATTAGCAGGAGAAGCCACAATAAACCAAACCGAAGTGAATCTTTATGAAAATCTCTACTCAGGCTGCAGTCGTAGCGGGGTGTCTCTATTGTCCAGGTATGTTCGAATGTCTCTGGCACGACAATGGTGTCATGTTAAGGAACGATTTATGCCAACTAACAAATTAAGGGGTGATTGCATCTATTTATGCTAAATGAATAAAAAAAGGTCTGTGCACATATGTATAATATCACAATGAAGGAAATTTATACAAGAGAATCATAGCAACATTTTAAAAATCTGACAAAAAGATTTTCTGCTTTTCAGTATTAAGCCATGAAACTACCTTCAGTTATGTAGCGTCAGACGCTCAGTATAACAGGACTGACATGTTTAAGCAGTCCATGCTATGATCTGCACACAGTTTCAGAAACATTATTGTACTGCTTTGGCTTAATACAACTGCATTTCCCCAACAATTGGAATGATGTTGAAAAAGTAATAAAAACAGAATGCAATGACTTGCAAATTTCTTAAGCCTACATTTTATTCACATCAGAACAATAATAACATGATTTGAGCGCATTTTGAATTTCAATGGTGGCACTAGACCTAAAAAAAGTTGGACCATGGCAAACAAGTGGAAGAGTATATGGAATATGAATGAACATTTGATAACTAATGAGATTAACTGGCATCTGATCAGTAATATTAGTGGTCATGGCCCCCCAGTTGGATCTTTGTAAAGTTCCTCAGACTTTAGTAATGCATGCTCATTACTTAATCTCATTTCCACTACACACAGGGTCCATGTATTTTACCATTTGCAACAAAACCACAAAAAAAGAGCCTTTTTTGACTGTGAAGTGGCTTCAATGACTTTTCTCAAGTCACTGGAAGGGGATCTGTGGATCTTCTTACTTTGACCTGCTCACATCTCCATCCACCAGCAAACTGAACAACTACGAATGAAACAAGTGTAATTTCTTGAGTTTTATATATTTGGTACAAGAACATTTGTGATATTTACTTGAAATCCAAAATGTAACATATTACATGTACCTAAACACAGTACATGTATATTAAGTTCCTTTAATTGTAAATGATCATTATATTCAAAATTGTTTGAACTTGAACTTAGCTCCAGTGCTGGAGAAAGTCGTAGTAACTCTGGTAACACCGCAGCTCTGACTCATGGTGAGTCATTAATTCGCCTGTCAGATTCTCCATCTCTGTAAGTTTTGTTTTTCTGCTGAGCTTTGCCCAGTGGTACTCGGTCTGCCACATCCTTGAAGACTTATGACATGAGAACTACTCTCACATTTACCAGCTAATCTAATTACCCTCGCGGCAGTCTGGAGGATAAAAGGTAACAGATGGTGATTTAGTGTATCAAAGAATGAGGAGAAGGCGACGGATCCACATACTGAAGCTAAATTGTAACCAGAACTGAGAGCAGCACATGGGCCTTGTTCTTCTAAAATATGTATGTTATGGCCTTAAAACCAGGAATATGAGGTTAATACATTATATATAAAGGAGTGGGAAGATAGGTCACCACATTACAGTGTCCATCCACCTATCCATTTATTATATTCCCTTAGTCCAATGTTGGGGGTGAATAAGATATCAGAGTCAAAATAGTGAATATTATAAAAAGGGAAAAACAAATTTTATTAATCCGTTTTACACATACTGTAACTGAACATGAAGTCAGGATATAAACTTCAAGATGACAACAAGCTAATAGAATGTTTTAAGTAACTTTTAGAAAATCTGAATATCTAGCCATCAAACAAAAACTGTTTTTTACCAAATCTGTCTTGATTGTTCAGATCATATCCACAATCTCCATTTCTATTATATATATTTTCCTTGATCCTGACCATCATCATCTTCTTTATTATCCCCGTCTTCATAAACATCAACATTCTTCCTTCTGTCATATTTTCCTCTGTCTTCTTCGTGGCCTTTTTAAATACTTGATTACCTTCTATTTTCGTCAGTTTAGCATTTTATTTTCCTCTGATTCCTCCCGAAGTCTTGACTTTATTGTCAGTATTTGTTTTTAATTCACTCATTCTGTTCATCACCACTATAGTTTCTCCTCATCTTGTGCACTTTTCTCCCTCATTTTCTACATTATGAGGAGGATGTATGGGTTGAGTGCTTATTTGTACAGTTCCACAGCCACAAAAGAAGAGGTTACTCACTTTGGACTGAGAGGAAGTAGCTGTCTGATGTAGAGAAGCTTCACTGTAGGGGGAGAAAAGAGGAGGGACTGAAAAGCAGATTGGGGCATCACCTGCAGTGATGTGAACATTGTACTGCTCTTTTGGTGTGAAGACAGAACTGAGCCAAAACACAAAGCTCACCTCCACTCTCAAGAGGAGATGTGCTCCGGGACAGGATCCAGAAAGTAGAATCATTGCTTGTCAGCATCCGAATGATCCATGTTTAGGTGGTTTGGTAATTTAGCCATGAGCGTGTTACGGTAGGTCAAGCCATCCAGGAAGACATTTTGGTGGCTTGGTGGCACCACATGGTCCCACCAGAATGGATGAGGTGGCATGGCAGAGGGAATAAACTATCTGCTGTAAACTATGACCCAATCCCATTCAACACAGAAATAAAAACATAACAGTTCTTTATCAGATGTTGGCGACCAGCACAGTAGTGCTGAGAAGAGGTTTAACGGAACAAGATACTGTGGATGTAGGGCAGAGAATATACTGCACTGCTACGATAAAAACAGCTCCAGGGGGAGGGGATATAAGCAGAGGATGCAGGACTAGTGGATACCCTGAACCAGTCAGGAGCAGGATCTTCCTTTGGGAAGATGACTGGAGGAAAAGATGAAGGAACAGAATGAGCTTATTCAGCTATCAGAGCAGAGATATGAGGAGCTAAGCTGGACTAGGATGACTGCACTTGTTACATGAACGTATGTTTAATTGCTGTGTTTTGTGTCCAGGTGCTCCTCCCCTTGGAAACCAGGAAGCTCCATTAATTACTTCCTGGGAGGGGCCTATAAAAGAGCTGGATGAACATTTGTCGG
>JAVQJG010091529.1:0-24600 GCA_036024015.1 Craterocephalus amniculus | reverse complement strand
GTGTGTGTGTGTGTGTAGGTGTGTGTGCGTGTGTGTGTGTGTGTGTGTGTGTGTGTGTGTGTGTCTGTGTGTGTGTGTGTGTGTGTGTGTGTGTGTGTGGTGAGCCAAGCTTCCATCATCCTCCCTGTTCCTGGTCTCACACCGCTGACAGCTTGTTCATGGATCTTAAAACCAACACGGACAAATATAGCGCTTCCCTCCTCCATGCTGAATGGTTGAACCATTTCACGGTTCTCCTTTATGAATTTTACATCACACTGCATGGATTCCAAAATCAAAGTGAGGCCAAATCCAATATTACTCATAAGTGTCACATTTTGCATGAGTAAGCACATTCCTCCTGATATCGATCTGGTGGTGGTGGCTTATTTAGCAGAGCGTGACATGCAACGCACGCCGCCGTTTACATGTGCAGCTTGCCTCCTGTGCCACTCTGAAACCTCCCACCTCCAGCCTCAGCATTTTAGCCAGACCCAGTCAAACGGTGCTGCATTACTGAGGCCACAGGGCTATTTTTTCCTTTAAAAGCTGAGGTGTCAAACCACGTATTTCATGCTTGGATACAGTTTTTAATCTGTCTCTTTCCCCGAGAGGCTTCCAGTCTGCTGACAGCCCCCCACCCCCTCCCTCCACCACACCTTCTCACTCCTGCTCTCTCCTGAACTCTAAAGAAAGAACTAAATGACTCTGGCCCAGAAGTATCCGTAGCCCCGCTGTGTACATCTCTTTCTGTTGTTCCACGATGCAGCATGCAAAGGCAGTTCTTCCGGCGTGTTTGCATCTCCCACTTTGATTTTACACGTGCAGAAATAAGAACTTATGGGAAGAGAAAAGGCACCAGCGGAAGTCTATGCGCAGGAGTTGCCAGAGAGAGGAGGCAGAAGCACAATGATTCAATTTTCTGCATGCTGAGCAGAGCGCGCACGCCGCTTCCCAGACTTGTCACTCCATGATACGACGGAGTCTTGGCATGCGGGGGGATTGTATGTGTGTGTGCATTTCCCATTAATAAAATATGAGGAACAAGCAAGCATTTATGTTCCAATTTTCAGGCAAGTTCACTTTTCCTCACTGAGCATATGTGTTTGCTTTTATCTTATCGGAGGCTGCGGCTGCATAATCACAACTGTCAGAGGGAGGAGAAGGCTTCGCTTTATTACCATATTTATTTTGCTTTTATGATGGCTTCTCCTCCTTATTCACATAAAAAAAAGAAGAGAATCTTTCTTTTCCGAGTGCAGCTTTTAGCTTTGTCAAAGTCAGCGTTGATGTTAAAACTTTCTTCTGTTTTTGTGTGGCAGAGGCATCCATCCTGTCCTACGATGGCAGCATGTACATGAAGGTGGTGATCCCGAACGTCATGCACACCGAGGCCGAGGACGTCTCCCTCCGCTTCATGTCCCAGCGGGCGTTCGGCCTCCTCATGGCCGCCACGTCCCGCCAGTCGGCAGATACGCTGCGTCTCGAGCTGGACAGCGGGAGGGTCAAGCTGACGGTCAACTTAGGTATCGTATGAGCCGCCACTGTCGGCTCGTGACGTCCCGTGTTTTTCATTCTGGGTGAGGGGGGTGGAGGGGGGGCCTTACTGTTTGTGTGTCTTCTTTTCTTTCCGGTGGAGACCTTTCATCAGACCTAACACATACTAAACCAGTGTTTCTAGATCGTCTTTGTAGTTGCATGCAGTGTTCCTGACTTGCCTGGACTGTATGATTTTTATCTGCCTTGATGCTGCGTTGTTATTTTTTTAATTTTGTCAAACTCTAAATGCATCAACCTAACTCTTAACCAAGTTATCCATGCTCCGCAGCGCTTCTTTTGAACAGATCATAGATCATTTTAGTCATGCCTACCACCATTTTCGAACAGATCTCTTCCGACGGCACGAGCATTTCACTTTTGACATATTCATTAATACAAAACCTTGCATTTTAGATCAGCCTCTTTCCATCTATTCAAAACTGAGAGTAGCCGTTGTTTTTCTTTTCTTCTTCATTTCAAGGCCGCATTTTAATATTGTGAGTCGGCTCATGTGGTCTTTTTATATTTGTCCTTTTTTTTCCTCATGATAGAAGGCGCATGTCTCTCTCAGTCCATTAGTAACCCTGGCATATCTCATGCCTTGTTCAAAGATGGCACTCACCCCTTCAAAGGCCCAGAGCCTGCGGCCAGTTTGGCAAACAGCCCGCTGCCACAGCACCCAGTACGCCTGCAGATGCTGGGACGAGTGCTGTTAAAGTAAAGTGGAGAGGCTGCATTTGTATCAGCGAGCCAGTAGACTGGAGCAGAATACTCCATTTTCACAACATTATGACCTCTTTCTTTTTTTCTTTCTTTCTTTCTTTTTTTTTTTTCTTTTCACAATTTTATTAACATTTTTTACAATCAATCAAACCAAATTTTTCAAACATTTTTTTCTACTCCCTCAGGATCCTCTGAGAAGGTCTCTTAAGGCGATGCGGTGCTGAGCGGCGCGAGGCTGTTTGCTCCCACTTTTCTGTTGCGGTTGACGGCACATGACCAGCCTGGTCACAGAGATTTTTTTTTCTTTAAACCTGAGCTTCAAAATGTTGGACACATAAACTCATTCTTTTTGGTGTATTATACAGAATTTCTTCCAATCACTGTATACTCATAAAAAATAAATAAATGAATAAATAAAACTGGGCAAAAAAGTGGCCATTTTTAATGTCAACCAAACATGTAGCCAAACTCCATGTTTGACATTATTATTAAGAATAAGCAAACAGCTTGATCAGAAGTATTCTAACAGTTTAATTGGACACATTAAAGAGATTTCTAATAATCGCCATCAGGAGTCAAAATGGCCACTAGCGTCATGTGTTCGTCCCCGGAAGGTGGCTTAACTTGCTCTTGGATGTCTGCAGCTGTAACCTTGAAGGATGTGTTTTCATCTGTCACTTATTCTTCCCCTCCCCATCTAGACTGTGTCAGGATAAACTGTAACACCAGTAAGTCAACATTCTTCTTCTGCAGCCTTCCTCCTTCAGTCAATGTTTGATTGTAGTGTGTGTGTGTGTGTGTGAGTGTTAGGTGTAAGGGCAGAAATGTGTGAATGCAGGGAGCTGATAAGAGGATTTCTCAGATAAGAAGAAGGGGGGAAAGTAATAGCTCGAGATCAAAGTTATGCAAATCTGACTTAATGTACTCTATAAGGTTTAAATGCCCCATTTCAAATTAATTCAGCCAACCAGTTTTAAATCTTTCCCCGTGTGCCAATGGCTACTGACTGAACATTCACTACCAGGCTCTCTCTGTTTTCCTGCGGGGTCTGTAATATACTGCAGTGTGCTTCATTTGACCTGCTTCCTCTCTATCGTGCCATATATACAGTATGTGGTGTTCAAAGACATGTTCTGAAATCCATCCACACCAAGAACAATAATCAGGAAGATAACAGTGTGTTTGTGTGTGTGTGGGGGGTGCATAATGCTTTCTGTCAGCAATACCAAGCGAGTTCCCTTCTCTTCTTCATCTGTACCCAGGGCCCACTGTAGAGTTTAATGACTTCATGTCCAGCTTTTATCGGCTGTCATACACACATTTTAATGATGAGCAGTTGTTTAGTCCTGGATTTAGCCTTTGTCTAAATTTAGATCACCTTCAATCCAACTAGTTTGCTTCTTATTATTCCTTCATTTTTTAAATCAGATAAATGACTGCAAATATCTAAGTCTGTAAATCAGGATGTAATCAGAGGATTTAAAAGCAGATTTTTGACTGGGAATTGTTTTTGTTGCCTGAACTAAAAGACCCTTTTTTCCCCCCTTGTAGCTTGTGTAATGCGTCATAATTATGAAATATTATGTGGAGTTATTCAGAATGTATGCTGACAACAAGATGCCTCTGGGACACACGAGCGCTGTTTGTACCTCCTGCAGCTACAGTAAATGGCTGATAACTAGACCCGGATGCCGCATGTATGTGGAACGTGACATGAAGGATGATAGGAAAGGACGGAGCGGAGATGGTGGCGGTGTCTTCTGTACAGGCCACGTTGGTGCAGTTAGGGAGAAGAGGGGATGCTAGTGTGGAAGGATAACAATAGCAAAAGTGAGATTTAAAAAAAGGTTTGGATGTGGAAGGTTTGACAGCGTGGGAAGGAAGAGGAGAATGAAATAGAAATGAATCACATCTACTTTACTGAACTCATGCCAAAGCTGGTGCATGAATGGAAGCTGTTGGACCACTGATCATGTGATAGATCAGGATCCCAAAGGCTGCTTGTGATTATATTTCCAACTGTGGTGAAATCTTGGCCTAACATAGACATCTAGAGTCCATTTTGATGTGTTTTAACATCTTTTTAAGCAGAAAATGCTCGGTGGGGATATGAAGATGACAAGAAATCAGTGTGAAGCACAGCCTGAAGCTGTCAACACCACAATGACCCCAGCTGGGTTTTGATTGCTTGTCATAGTTTGTCATAGTTAATCATGATATACTGTTATTGGATGACTCAATTATTAAGGTTTTAGTTATTGTTGTTGGTGTGGACATGTCTTTACTCCAAGCTTTTTCTGCACATTTTAATGTGCTTGTGACTAAGTGTTGAGTCGATGTGGGCACACTGCAGAGGATGGTTATTAGTCAGATTGCAGTCACTGGTCTAATCTCAATCACCATGTAATGATCATGGCAGGCGAATCCTCCTCTGTTTTATTTTGTCTTTCTGTCAAATTAAATCAAGTCACCAAATCAGACTTAAATCTGGTTGAGGCATCTCTCAGTCCATGTATCTTTGGATTTAAACACATAGTTTCAGACTAATGCTGCAAATTCAGGATTGTGGAATGAAAGGCCACTGCAGCTCCTTTAGAAACTCTGCTGGGCTGTAGTGCCCTCTAGTGGCTCCATGAACATCATCAATGTAGAAAAGTGACACAATCCACAGAACACTATGGAAATAAGACAGTACAAATGTGCTTTTTGCTTTTGTCCACTGTCTGTAAAGTACTCTGTCAAATATGTTTTCAATATCTTGCATTTTCTTGCATTTAAGTCAATGTGTAAGATGGTAAATGTCTTTTCCATCAGGTTTGAAGTATTTGTATCAGTAGCAGCAAATACTGTGTTTTCCACTGTTGTCAAAAACAAACCAGATCTTTGATGAGAAAGGTTTGAATCTTAGACTCACTGTAAGAATGAAAGGATGGTAGTAAGAATGAAAGGATGGTAGCTTGACACAGAAAAGTCTGTTTATGTGTAATATTAATGAGGAACCAAAGATCTGGTTTGGTTTTTGCTTGTGCCTTCCCCACCCCTCGACTAACTGACCCTCATCTTCAGGCAAGGGCCCTGAGGTTCTTTATGCCGGACAAAAGCTCAACGACAACGAGTGGCACTCAGTACGAGTGATCCGCCGCGGTAAAAACTTCAAACTCATTGTGGATGAGGACATGGCAGAAGGTATCTCTTTTGACTTTAATATCACTGATATGCATGTTTTTTCTACTTTATATGCATTGTTTTTGTTTCTATCACAGCAAACATGTGGCTCATTATTCATTCATTTGGATTTCTAAAATATTATAAATCAAAACTTTGATTCCCGTGATCGATTCTGGGTTCCTCAAATGTGGTTACAGAAGAAACTGTAAAAGGAAACGTAACACCTGTTTGCAAAATGCTGCATTCAGTGTATTTCCAAAATATGAGATCAAGCTAAACCTTTTTTTCTTGATCTCAAACCTTTTTCTTTCTAGTGAAACAATTCAGACTAGTTTTGGAGGTTGAAAACTCTATTATCCTGGGTGCCATGAACACAACCTAACAGCAGCAACAGCAGACTATATGAGGAGGACTGCTCTCTGTCAAAAATGAACAATTAAAACAGAGAAATAAAACATGAGTATCATTTATTTTACAGTAGTTGTGTTACAAACAAACAGCTCCACACAAACCTGACGGGAATCAGGCGTATTGTCTTTGTGTCTGAGGACAACCTGAACTCTTCCCTAGCTTTAGCCTTCATGCAGTGTTGCATTCAACAGTTTAATTTCTGTTTAAAAGTACAAAAGAAACAAAAAGAAACCCAAACAGAAGCATATTTTCATACATTTAGACTGACTGAGAGTTTATTAGAGTATTTTTGTGAATATTCTGCACCTTACACCTTTATCCTCCTACGATCTGGCATCCACGTACATAGACGTTCCATTTTTGGTTCGTGCATCATAAAACTCACCATCATACTAGATGATCCTGTGTAACTGGAACCTGTTTTACACAGACCAGCTAAAAGCAGGAGGATCTTTATAGTATGTCCACAAGACATAAACTTCCTCCTTTTCTAATTTCTCCTTCCTCACAGGTGAGATGGCGGGAGACCACACCCGCCTGGAGTTCAACAACGTAGAGACAGGCATACTGACTGAAAAACGCTTTGTTTCGTCTTCACCCTCATCCTTTATTGGCCACCTTCAGGTATTAAGAGTCATGAATCCCCGTCTTATTCCACATCAAATCAGCAACGGGTTTCTGTTTGTTTTTGTTCATTTTAATGGCAGGTAAAGTATTGTTATATTAAATACGTGATAAGAAAGATTACTTAAACTGTTATTTTGCCGTCACTGAAAGCATGATTTCTTGATGACTTTCCCTTCAGAGCCTAAAGTTCAACGGCATGCAGTACATTGACATGTGCAAGAACGGGGACATTGATTTCTGCGAGCTCAACGCCCGCTTTGGCATGCGCTTCATCGTGGCCGACCCGGTTACCTTCAAGACGAAGGGCAGCTACCTGGGCTTGGCCACGCTGCAAGCCTACACGACCATGCACCTGTTCTTTCAGTTCAAAACCACGTCGCCCGATGGTTTCATCATCTTCAACAGCGGAGACGGGAACGATTTCATTGCCGTGGAGCTGGTCAAAGGGTAAGCCGGGTGGAGGTGTTGAGTGTATCGATGTATTGTTGAAAGGCTGCAGCCCAGTGATGACTGGTGCGTTCAAACTAGCTGCTAATCATTTCGATGATTCCTGAAGGCATTAGAAATTTAAATAGTCTTGAGAAGAGTATTGATCCCAAACCTCGGGTGGATCTTTTCTTGTTTTGCAGAGAAAATAGATTTTATATGTTCTGATTAGTGTCAGAGCAACGCAGGTGGATTGCGAACGTATTCATCCGCCGCTTCTTCCTCCTCAGGTTCATCCACTACGTGTTCAACCTCGGGAATGGCCCCAGTTTGTTAAAAGGAAACAGCGACAACCCTCTGAATGATAACCAGTGGCACAATGTGGTCATCACACGAGACGCTTCCAACACACACACCCTCAAGGTGGACTCTAAATCAGTCACCCAGAATGTCAACGGAGCCAAAAACCTGGATCTTAAAGGTACAAGCGGTTTTGCAAATAGCACCACATGACAAGAAGAAATATAACCGCTCACCTTCCTTTTCCTCTCCGTCTCATCAGGAGACCTGTTCATCGGAGGTCTGGGACCCAACATGTATCAGAATCTCCCCAAGCTGGTGGTGTCTCGGGAGGGCTTCCAGGGCTGCTTGGCCTCGGTTGATCTGAACGGCCGGCTGCCAGACCTCATCAGCGACGCCCTTTTCCGCAGCGGGCAGATCGAGCGTGGCTGTGAAGGTACAGACGGCCTGCAGCACACAAGACTCATGACTTGCTGTGTGAGATTTATTAAGCTAATTAGAAGGCTCCTCGGTAGCCCTTAAAGACACTCAGCAGCATCGTTAATTCTCATTTTCCCTTCCCCTGCGAGCTACTTGTCACATTATTGGATGAGGCTTGTGACTTTCCGGTTTTGTTTGCTTTAATCTCAAGAACAAAACCCTCTCTTTCACTCAGATGAAGACAATTTTGGTATTCTTTTAGATGATAGATTATTTTTGATGAAGGCAGATTAAAGATTAGCTGTTTCCATAGCAATACAGGCTGTAATCTGACATAGCTTGAACAGTTCTGTTGCTTGACTTTTTTGTAACTGACCTTTAAATGCAAAACTACTGTATGACATTGCAGTTTTAGCTTCTTTTATACAAATTCTGCTTGTGCTGAGATGTATGCTATATTTCCTGTTTACAGCACTATGCAAAAAGTTTAAGCCGACCCTAATTTCTTTATAACTTGCCAATAAAACTGGAAATCAGGGCGGTAGTTTGTTGAAACATATGCATGAATATGAGAAATACAATATATATGATTAAAGTAGATAATTCTAACAAGCTTCAGTAGACTTCAGGATTAGTTCTCCAGGCTTCATGAAGGACGTTTCACAGCACGTCCTTGGATAGTGGCTGCTTTCTTTCTCTGTTGAGCTGGTCCCGTCCAAAAGCCTGAAGAGCTAAGATTATGTTTAAGAATATTTAATGGTCTGGTTCCAAGGAAGGAAAATAAAAGGGGCACCTCAAGACTTTTGCACTGTATATTGTGAGTCAGGCTGTCAGATAAATGTCCTCTAGATGGCAGCAGAAGATTACTACAAACCCCTTTGATTGCCTTGGTGAACGTTTCAGTGTGTTGCTGCAAACTAAAAAGTGCAAAATTCTGAAACCAATTTTAAAACACCTACGCCTCACTAACCTTTCACCTTTGTTTCCTGCTCTGCTCTGTTCTGTTTTTTTTTTTGTTTTTTTTGTTTTGTTTATTCTTTCTGCGCCAATAAAGTTGGTTTCACCAAAGCCGACCTGCAAGGTAGAGGGTTAAGCTCCGCCTCTCGAAGGCCTGCTCTCCTGAAAGTCTGCTGTGTGCAATGCATTGTGGGTGTCACCATGGCAAAAAAAAAAAAAGAAAATTCCCAGGTGCTGCGGAGGTAACTTGCTCTCTGAGGGAAAAAAGATCATCTGATAAGGAAAAATTTGTCATGAACTAAATACGATGTCTGCATATGCTGCAGAGTGAATGCAGCTATGCAGTTTCTGTAGAAAACTGTAGTTACATTAAATAATCTGGCAGACTGCGTGCTCATAACGCTGCCAAAATGCACAACTTGACTAGAGAGGACAAATCTAAGTCTGGCGCACGATGTGGCTGTCCTTTCTATGGTTTGAAATGATTGTAGAAAGCAAAGCCAGACAGTGGGAGTTGTGTGTTCCTGAATGAAAACACTGGCTGTGACACACTGCAGGTTGTCACAGACTCCAAGAAGACACTTGTCAACACACATCTAAACACTGTCATCATGCTGCTGCTTTATCAGCCTTCTCCTGTTTCCTCCACAAAAACGAAACTCCACCGTTTCTGCTGCTAGGTGAGCTTTATTTCTCCTTTTTTTTCCCTTTCAGAGAGCAAGCAGCCTCCTGCTGCGACACTGAAGGCAACCTCCACTGCTCGCTCTTTCAAATGAGCGTCATGTATTCGTGAAGACGTGCGCACACGGGTGCACGGTGCTTTGGGTTGCCTGGCTGACTACCGTTAACGTACATTACACAGTAAATGCGCTTTCAGTGTGCAAACTTACTCTTTTTACTTCAAATGTCTTCTTCTCTCCACGTTGTCTTGCACAAGACAACTGCTCTTAAACTGTGTTTACTTGCATTTGTCTGCTCCGTATTTGGATTCTGTCTTTTATTTCTTTTAGTTGACTTTATTTGGTTTCTAGAAGGATCACTGTCCAAGTTTTTTTCTGTTTAGACTAACTGGGGGTTTGTTTATCTTGTCTACCGATGCCATGCACTTGTCCTTATCTGCATTCCCTCTCACCTGAAGTATTCAAAAGTAAGAGCTATGTGTGGTGTGATGAATAGCAAACACACATCCAGTTTGACTTTGAATACCCTCCTCGACCGCTGTCCGACTCCAGTGCATAAGACAGAATATGCACTACGTGTTCTCGATTTGCTCTTTGTTTCTTTTCTCCTCCTCCTGACTTCTGTCTGTTCAGTGGATCTACTGTTCGCCGTGTATTTGCACACAATATTTCTTTATAAAACAAAACAAAAAAAGAAATGACAAGGTCTGTGTCTTTTTGATATTTCCAAGTGGATAGTTTGAGTTTTCTTTCGTCATAATCATTCTTTATTACTTTTTTTGGTCTTGTCTTGTGCTCGTTTACAGAGGGAATGCAGCGTGCCAAGTTTTACTCTGATAAAACTTTTTTTTGTTTTTAAACGTGTCGGAATGATGAATAAAAACGAAAAGGATGCATGCGAGTCCACCTGCACACACTGTGGAAAAGAATGAAATGAAGGGATGCTGACAGTGTCGTCACATCAGCCAAGCTGGAATCCCACTCGTCTGCAGTAGGAAGGCTTAAATGCAGATTAGAGTGATTTTACGCACTTTTCTTGAGAAAGAAAGCCACCTGCATAACCGCTTTTACAGTCATTAACTGGGAGTATATGCTTAAAAAAAGCATGCTGTGGATCTTGGGAAAACCTTAGTTTCCGCTAAACCAGTGTGAGCTCAGCTGCACCCAGCATGAAACTTCTTCTGCAGACAGTCGTTTAGTGTGTTGTAGTCCAGGTCAGGCTTCCTGTGGCGACACTGTTTGCTCCCTGTGCTTTCTTCTTGGCCCGTACAGTGTAAACCTGTCTTTCTAGGCTGCATTTCTTCTGCATGAGTCCTGCTTTTTCTTTAGGCTCAAAAGCAGTACGTAGCTTTTAGAGTCCCCCGACTGTGCATCGAGCCTCTCTTTTGCTTTCTTCGTCTTATCAGGCCCGAGCACTACCTGCCAGGAGGACTCGTGCGCTAACATGGGCGTGTGCATCCAGCAGTGGGAGAACTTCACCTGCGACTGCTCCATGACGTCATACACGGGCACCCACTGCAACGACCGTGAGTACTGCTTTTTTTTTTTTGCCTGCACAAGTATTTTTATTAACTAGAAGTAAGTGAAAAGACTTTTTAAAACGTCAAGATTTTGAAAAATTTTAGAGTAAAAAAAACCCTGTATTATAATCAAATGCCTTGGAATTGATAGGAACTCATTTTTTGAGCTTTAAGAGCTATAATCAGGAGCAATTAACGCCAAGAAGGTTTTCTTTTTATCTCAATAGAAGTGCAGGATTGATGCTTCTTTAATACATTTGTTCTTGCAGTGCATGTTTCATTTCCACTTCACTGTGCAAAGTGGAACATAAACACTCATACACACATGCCTGCACTGGGAGCGCACCCATGAACCCATAACAATCTCTGCTCACATCCTCGGCTCCCTTCTTCTTATGGAGCTCTTTTGGGATGTTTTTCCGAAGGGAATTTGTGGTAACAGGTTCCCTTGAAGTCTCCAGCTTTAGCGTTTCAGGGCTTCGGAGTGAGAAACTGCAGCTAATGATGTGTAAAATACCCACTTCTGCCTCAATCGCCTCCTCATAAACGTCCGTCAAAAAGCTATCACTGGAGTCCAAAGCGTGAGTTTGTTTGTGTGTGTGTGTGTGTGTGTGTGTAAAGAGGATCTCTCATCCCCATGACAACAAGGGACTTCCCTTCAGTAATCATGGTCGGCGGTCTTTCATTTAGTGTTTAATAGCAGGGGCACAGAGCTGCTGGGCTCGGTCTAATGAGGTGGCTGAGGCTGTTAGCAAAGCTGCTATCTGGGAGCGCCGGTGCCCCCTAATCACCCAGACCTTTCTGATGTGTTTTTCCCCCCTCTTAGTCTTTTTTATTCCTTTTTCATCCTCAGCTATTGTCAGCTGATGCGATCCTTTTTCCACACAGGGCGAGTCGCTGACTCAAGCCATCACTCAGCGTTGGGAAGTGTGTGTTTGTGTGTTAATTAGCGATGAGAGGCCCGCATTAATTCAGCTCCTGGTGCTGCCTGTTGTGACACACAGGGAGGTTTCATTGATTCCACATCGACACAGGCATAATTCTTCTTGAACCACAGGAGCTTAGATAGTCACTTTATTTTACACCTTTGTGGCATTACGGCTTTAAGCCTGAGCTCTCCCGCTTTTTGTTTTTGGAGATAGATGCTTACTAATATTGACCGACCTGTCCAAGCGTGTAATAGTATTCCTAATTGAGTGGTATTGGTCTTTAGGCGGGGATTTGTTGATTATTTCAAGCTGTTTTTTTCCAATTTCCTCTGCCAGAAGAAAGGAAAACTTGGGGAAAAGAAAGGTGAAAGATATTAAAGAGGCAAAGTCAGACAAACTAGATTTATGCTTCACTGCATTTGAGCTGAGTTTACCTTTCACAAGTTGCGCGTCTGCTCCAAATTGAAAGGTCTTGTTTACTTCTTTTAGACTAAAGCAATCTTTTTCTAATGTCAACCCTGCTCTTGGGTGTTTTTATTTTTCTTTTTTTTATGAAATCACTGCTGCTACCTTTGACCACCTGGTGGCAGTAACACCCTGAGCAGGACCGCATACTGCTCCTATGTGCAGGGGAGAAAATGAGATGCAATCCCCCAAGCATGAAATCAGCTTTCCTGTTATTTTCCTCCTCTGCTTTACCTCTCTCTGTCTTTATATATCCCCCTGTACAAATGCACAGCCCATTCCATGACTGTAGTTATTGATCATAGAGAAAATATTGCGCAATCTCTTGAACAATGCAAAATCCAGTGTGTTATAATACCGTCACAGTGCCAGCATTTTTACTGCTCGGCTGAAGTAGCCTGATAAAAATGAAAAGTCTTTGCCCTGCGCTCGCGAGTGTGCTCGGTGCGACTGTTTGCCTTCTTTTATTCAGTGAGCTGAGGGAGAGTTTCTAATTAACAATGTGGAAATGGAGACTTTCCCTTTTTCATTCTATCAGCCTCTCGCTCCCTCTCCCTGAAAGCTGCCAGCAAATATCAGTAATTGTCTGCTTCTCTGGCTCAGTCACTATCCAAATCAGGGAAACTTTCACCAAGTAAAGTGAACATTTCTGCTAGTAATGCTGCTGGAAGATTCATCTCTACAGATTGTTAGCGTTGAACCTAACCGCCCCCTCTGCACTTCTCCATTGTATCCAAAAGGTCTCTGGTGGTGGAGAATAAAAAGTAAACAGCTCCTGAGCAGGCAAGGACTATCTATTCAGCTTCCATTTTTGTTTGTGTACCTCTGCCGTCTGCACATTATCAGTGCACTCTCCTTGCAGGTGCAAGGCACAAAGGAAATTTGCAGCCCTCTCTGCACAAACCGAGCTATTCTAAGTGCCACGCCGAACATTTTTCAGGTGCATTTCACAGTAAGAGGGTCAGACTTGCATTTTTATCCCGTCAGGTTGTTCGCTGCTTTTGCCATGCCCATTTCCGTAGGATTCTCGTCTCATGTGGCGTCTTCTCTCCTCATGGTCAGGTTTTATGAATGCAGGGGAGTTTCATGTAACCCTCCTGCCTATCGAGCACTCCTCTTCCAAATCCAGAGCAATTACCAAACTTACATAATAGAATAATCTCTGCAAAGGTCACTGAGTCATGCACACGGTAAACAGACAGATAGATGCAGTGGAGAGAGAAGAGGGAGGCAAGAGACAGCCTCTTTGCATTGATGCTGACTTTAGTAATTGCATAGATAGATCTTGGATTTGACTGAATTGCGATTCAAAGAAACTCTTTGCTCCCACTTAACCCAAACAGCCTTAATGTATTTTGCACGGCGCTCAGAGGGCTGTAACCGTATATGGCTAACTGCTTCGTGCCTATGTCGATGCCAGCACAGCAGTAACAGCAGCATTTCTTCTTTTAATGTTTAAGAAAAATATTACTGCTATTTACCTTGTAGTCATATCTTGTCGAGCGAAGGAGTGAAAAGAACGAAACCAGTCGGTGTTTTCTCTTGTCAGCCGTGTTCCACAGAGAAGACGAACTTTAACTCACCTACAGTAGCACGTTTGTCTGCTGGAAGGCATCAAACCAGGAGGGTGAAGCCAGGCGGTATAATTTACTTTGACGTGTCAGTGTTGTCTGGATTGTTGAATTTTGAACATGCAAACACATACACACACACTATTGGTGGATGACAGAGAGCACCTTTATGAAAATTGAAGGAATTGTCTTTACAGGAGTGAAGAATCTAAGTGGCTGTCTCTGTAAATGGGATTAAGTAGATGGAGTTGGCTGGAGCTAGACCACAGGTGTTGGGCAGGGTTAGCTGGCTACAGAGCGCACCCCGACAGCCGTGAAACTTGGCTCTGCATCCGCCAGACGCAGATGTGGCGACATCTGATCATAACACACAGGTGCCTTCTTTTTTTTATAAACCAGTAAATTAAATCAATATTAAGATTAATCTGCAAGAGGAAAATGAACCAAAATTCTCTCTGTTTTTCAAGCAGTTTTTGCATAAAACCTTTAAGCAAAGAGGCTCTTATAGCTGGAGCATTGCATGTTCTTTGAATACTGCAGGTAGGTTAGAATTGGGTCAAACGATTTCCATAGGGAAAGAGCTGTCTTCAGGGCACAACTTATCCCAAAAGCATACTTTGAAATAAACTCACCAACTTTGATGTATAAATTGAGATAACCACCATGCAGCAGGCAGAAATAAGATTGAGGCATCACATAATCAGGGAACTTAAACGCACACGATTACACACAGGAGTATGTTTCAGTGCTTGCTGTTGCAGAGCTGTAGCTGGAGGAAATTATAATTGCCCGACATTAAGCCAGTGGAATTGCCGCGACAAAAGAATGCCTTAACGGTCTCCCTCTCAGCATCACTCCTATTTCAAGTCTCGGGATTGCTGTATTATATCTGATGTAGAACTGTGAATGCACGTCCAGCCACATAGGGGGTCCAGGCGCTGATGAGACTAATGACGCTTGCTCGGCACAACATCATGTCACTGTGATAAGACTGGGTGCAGCTTGTGTCAATCGATGTGTCACCGCCACGCTCAGAGGTGTGGTATAATTGGAAATGTGGTGTTGAGCCTAAATGCCTGAGGTCAGACGAAAGAAAATGGTTCATATTCATATACTGCAGATCTTATTTTTAATATTTGTTTTGATATATACATGTATTGCAGCTAGTAATTGCCTGTACTGTTTTTTGCTTCTGCATCAGCAGAATGCCACAAAATGCATGAGCTGTGAAACATGACGGACTAAACAGAACCAGGTCACACAGCAGGAAGCATTTCTGTCAAATGTGAGTCCTGTCAGGTGGACGGTTACAGGAAAAGATATGTTAATACATTGTAACAATCTTACCAGATAACAGTAAGTTAGTGGTAGATTTGTTAGCTTTAAATTTTAGGGAACAATTAATTTCCCAAAATGTACCTTTGGTAACATTTTGGCTCTCATTTTAGATAGAATGGCTATTGTTGTTGCATCAGATGATTCGCAAGTCGTCATTGTTATGTAGCAGCTCCAGAGCGGATCAGCAGTAGCGGGAACACAACACCTGGAGCACACAGTATTTTCAGAGAGGATGTTGCACTTACTGTAGGGTTGTATGAGTGAGTACAGTTGACTTTCTCTGCCTTTGAAATGCATTTACCTATCATGAAATCTGACATGAACTATCTGAGAAAGTTCACATTATCAGAAACATGAGTCCACCGCAGCCTCCGAGCTACCCTGTAACTTCATCCTCTCGTGTTATTGTAGCTAACAGGGTTTTGGTGTAATCTTATTATCGGACCAGACTCCACTTTGGTCATTCAACCTGACAGGAATTGGAAAGGATTTAAGTGGCTTTTTTGTAACAGATGTACCAGCATAAAAAATAAACAAACAAAATGAACAAGCCACATTTGGTGATATAGCTGTTTAGCTAGCCTGGACTAGCCTAGCATAGCTTTGTCAAGCTTAGCATGACACTATAGGTAGTGAGGAAAGTCTCCAATAGTTTCCCAGGATATTAACATTTTTGAAGAATTTAACAAAAAGATGCAACACCTAAATTGTAAGGTTTCCAGCTTTTATTAAAGGGACTTAATGCAACTTTACAAAATCTGACTCAGTGCTGCCGCAACAGGCGCTGTACGTAACTGCAGCCACCAGCGAAACGGCACGGGAGCACAGATAAACACTTTACAGGCTGTCTGGTCATATTTTTTTTAAAGACTCACGAGATGCCTCTGATAAAGTCCTCTTTTTCTTCGTGGTGCCACTTTTTTTGTGGGCTTAGAGTAGATACAGGTCGTCTGCTGGCGGCAGAAATATCCATAAATATCCATTCAGTGTTTGAATCCAAGTCTGCGGCAGCAATGTTGTTCCTGTTCAAAAGCTGTCGGCAACATGCATACAGCATCAATTTACGTCACATCTCTCCGACTGTGCGGGAAATTTGGATGCCAAACAGCAGCGCATTATGTAGCACACAGCCTGTTCAAGGCAACAGACAGATACGCGGATGTCATCGTTATGTTGGGTTTTTAATGCTTTACGCCCCATTAGTGTTGAATAAACTGGAAATGCAAGTGTAGTTTCTCACAAATCTCGCCTTAAGTCCCTTTAAGTTATTTAAATTTTGAGAGATGGAGTTCTTTATGCAAAGCTAGTTCTCATACCACATCTAAAACCCTGTTTCCGCCAGCATGTCCAGTACAGTTTAGTGCCATTTATTGCAGTAAATCCTGTTCTCTTTTACATTTCCACAGCCAAACCAGGTACCGATAAAAGCATTAGCTACATAATAGCTTGATGTCATTATGTGTGATGCCTTACTTGAATTATATCAGAGAAGAAAGTGACACAGAAACAAAGGTCACCCTGAAGTTTGAGTTCTTCTTGTTTGGTGGATTTAAAGAAAGATAGCACAACATAATATATTTAAACATGACACTATCCCGAGTCACTCAGGAGGTGATAATTCCTTTGACCTATGATGTGATTGCAGCTCATCGGCATTGGTTAGTCTGGGACCCCAATGGATGGTCCCCAAAGAAGTGGGACCGTTCAGGACTCATATTCTTTTGCTTGTGGAAACACAAAAAATGCAAACGGTCAAGTCAAACCTGACCAGTTGGTGGTAGCAGGGCTTCATGTTCCCTGAATGCAAAAAGAAATTGCTCCTCAAATTTTGAGTTAGCATCATAATCATTTAAAAATGACCAATATAGCCATCGACGTCAAATCTTATTTAAGTCACATCAGCCAGGAAAAGATGTTGAACCTTTTCCAGCGAGATAAATAAAATCATAACTTCAACTGCTCTCCCTGCATGCGCTCTGCAACTCAGACCCTCTCCAGGCTGTCTCCATGAGCGAATGAGAGAGACGTAGTGTGGCAAGAGGGCAGGAGGGAATGATTGAGCTGAACACATTACAGACAGTTACGATGAGGGGCATCCATCTGTTTTGGTGCCATGGCGGGTAACCTTGAGGCTGTCAAAGCGTTCCCAGCACACACTCTGGCCCTCGCAGGCTGAGAGCCCAGGCACAGACACATTCATCAACACATGTTCCCAGACACGTTTCAGGAGCACTGGCAACACATACAAATCACCCAATCAATACCTTCAATGCCTTCCCAGAACTTTTGCGTATTTGAACAGAAACATTTTTGAGTAACAGCAGCTCATGGATGAAAGTTTCATTTCTTATTAACTCAGTGGATCTTTGTCACACATCCCTCTTCTCTTCTCAGAAATTACAACAAAGGACATCTCTCTAACCTTTATGAGTGATGTCTTCACAGGAACAAATTATTACCATGAAAGTAAAGTTTAATTTATTACTTAAATAGCTTTTAAATGCACAGTATTTCATGATAAAACTAAGCTTTTAGAACATTTCTTTGTCTATTACTAGCATTCAGGCCTAAATGTATGTTTGGCTGTACTTTGTGCTGTTATGTATCCATGTGTCATCCATGTGTCACTTTTCTGCCTTTGAGTTCTTTATTCTCGGGTCCACTTGTGTACAAATTGCCCGTGAGTTTTAGTTTATGTATGTGGCCCCACATGCTCACACTTGATGTCATACTTGTTAACCTGATCTGAACAATGGGGGAGATCAATAGGCAGCTTCTCATCAGTTTCTTTCATGGCTACCCTCGGCTGTGTGCTTGTGCAGTGTGGAGAATGGTTTCGAAAGGCCACACAAATAAAAGTAATTTGTCATTGGCAGACAGCATTCCCACCCGGTGCTCAATTGCACTAGCAGGTACATACAATAACTCTCCGCCCCAACCCCCTCAGAGGCTTTACAGCAGCCTTTTTCAGTGTGTGTGGTTGAAAAAGGTGAGTTGGTCTCATTCAATTGCTCCATTGTTCTTGTTGCACTACCACTTTTTTTATTTATTTTTTTGGCTCTTTCTCTTTTCGTCTGCAGCAGTGGGGCTGATAGGTAGTGAGCACCAGCAGGGAGCTAAACCACTCAAAATAGACCAAATGAAAAGAGCTTCTACAGCACTTATAGGGTGGTACTTCATCAGAAACGAGGAGTGCTGGATGAATCAGCTGGTTTGTACTCAACTCATATCAGAAGTTGACTTAACTGTTCCTGAAACTCGACTTCAGCAAGTAGTGGACTTGGATAGACTTCATAAGATTCTATACTACCTGTTGTTTTCTGTCAGGTGCTGTTTATAAGCTCCCACACACACAGGCTTTAGTACTTTGTGTTCCCTCCTCATATGATTTCCAGCATCCAGCTTAGCAATTCGAAGATAAGAGTTTCCCAACAGGGTAGTCTTGTGATGCGATGAGTTCAGTTTCTACAGTGAGGTCAGTTACTTACTGGAAGAATGTGGGAGGAAGCAGTATGGTCTTTCAAACAATAAAAAAAAAAAGAAAAACTTGAAATTGCACAGGTTGATAGCTTACAGCCAATAATTTTTTACCATTAAAAGGCTTTCAGCAAAAGAACCCCGTGGTGTGCCTGAGGGAGTCCTGCGAAAAGCTGTCCAAGAGGTTCAGCCTATCACACAAAAGTGATAGTTTTCATCAAATGAAGGCATTTTCGAGCAATTACCTCTGACATTTTTGTCCTTACATCCAAGACTGCAAAGCACATGGGTGTCTGGTGCTGCCCACGTAACCGTTTAAGCCAGGCGCCTTCAATTAACGACCCTGAGTTAACAAAGACTGCAGTCAAACTTTGCCTATAAGACCTGCATGAGCCTGTTTTCTTAGTTCCTAACTGCCAACTCCTGTGAGATTTAAGTTGGGTCCTATGGGATCTCACAGCAGCCCCCTAGTGAGAATCTTGATGGTAACCATCTGTGATATAAAAAAGGTGCCAAACTGTCAATATATGCATGATAAAATCTACTGACACCTTACCGGGGCAGGATACTTGCAAGAATTCACAGTCTGAGTAGCATTAACTCACATAAAATCACATACAATGAGCAAAGACTGATTAATAAGTTTAAAAAGATAAGGCAGAGTTAAGACTAGTCTTAAAGTCTGAAAGTGAATTGAACTTTAAATCTAGAGGGCTTTGTGAATGAAAGTTTAAGTGATTTGCCAATTGCTATTAAAAAAAGGAAGAAAATGCGTAACACATGACAATTAAAAAAACATCCACTAACTTAAGTTATTTTTGACTGACTTGGAAAGCTTTTCCTTGATGTATTCTTCATTTCAATATTCAATCCAGCCCTTTTTAACATGGTAACATTAGCGCATGTTAGCATTTCAGCCAGAACTTTGTTTCTATTTCTTTGTAAATTAGCTAATAGGTTTGCATTAGGGAACTTTACAAGATATTTAGCAAAAGTTTGCTTAAAGGAATACTCCGCCCTCAGAATGATGTGCCTTCATTTTGTACTCACCCTAATGCTGATTAACACTCTGGAACACTTTCTTGATGTTCATCATGTAGCCGGAGATAAAGTGATGTTGAACGGGGCCCGGTCAAAAAAGTCCACAAAAACTTGCCAATATTCCTCCATACTGCTCGTTCAATGTAATCCAAGGGTTCTCAGTGGGCAACGTCCATAGTTTACTCGAAACAACTTCATTTAGTATATATTTTTTAGCATAAACTGTAGCATGTTTTAGTTCCTGGATGACGTCACCAAAGTATGGTGGCCACGGTAGACCAAACCACACGGGAGTGCTTACAGAGACAGACAACAAACAGCACTATATTATCATATTTCTGGCTCATGCAGGTAAAGTAGCAATAATTTACCAAACTTTTGACAAAAGCTCAGGTTAGAGAAGAAAACTCTAAATGTTTGTTTGTTTTTAAGATAAATCATGTCTCTCTGTTGAATCATATGAATCAAGTGAAATGGAAAATGCTTATTTATGTGTATGAAATGTCATGGAATTAAATTAACCATAAAGACTATAAAGCTTGATGTTTAGTGTTTACATGTTCAGGTTTTCTTTCCACATCGAACAGCAGTCTCAGAGATGTAGAAAATATTTCTACTCCAACACTGACACACACATACACACACACACACACACAAACACACACAGATGCCATAATGTTTATGGAAGATACAATCCCAGCATGATTGAGCCATAGGTAAGGGGAAAAGGATTTAGAAAACCTCAATTAGACACGAGTGTAGTGTGGGATTTTTCTGCAGGGAGAAATGCATTCGGAGTGGAAGGATAATGCTGTGTGTAGCAGGTCACAAATGGAGGAGCGGGGAGACCAGAGAGGGCCGCCCTCATGCCACTGATTGGCCTCAATCATCGTGGGTAATTGGGAGACAGGATGATGGAGAGTTTGCAGGAAAGACTTCTGCTTGTCCCTGAATCAGTGTTCCTGTGTCTTGCATAGGTTCATTTACCTGTCTCTGGAATAGTGTACTGAGTAATTAGGTTGCAAGTACAGACGCAAGAGTACAAAAGTACAAAAAAGCAATTTAGTCTTAATTTTGCAGTATCACTGCTGTGTGGTCTGAGGTGTCATGTCAATAATGAAAGGAGCAATACAAGAGTTTACTGAGCGTGGCAGCCTCGGTAACAACCTATAAGACCCCCCCCCCAATTTTAGTCATTATGTTTGAATTGTTGTGTAATGATTGGTTAATTTTATAGAGTAAAGTGGTCTCATGCCTCATAGAATACATCAGTGTGATGCAGAAAACAGAACAAATCTGGTGCAGGCTGGTGTGACTTTGATACTGTCCAGGGAGCAGAGGCAAGAAGGACACACAACACACCCAGGCGCTCTGCAGCTAATGAGCGAGTGCCAGGCTCAGCTTTATCTTTGTAATTAATGATTGAGACGTGACTTATGAGTTCCTTGAGGATGTCTGCGTCAACTCTCAGGAGCTGAACTGTAACGTTTTAAGCAGACGCCTGACAGTAAATTTAAAATAAAAACAATTACCTGCTGAAAGATGATAATGTTTAAAAATACTTTCCACTGAAGTGCAAATTTGTGAGTAGATTTTTTTTTTGTGCATGCGCTAGTAAAAAATTTGCATCTTTGTGTTAAGTTCATTAGGATTCACATATCCTAATTACAAGTGAGGCAGTGGTTGTAAACAAGTCACATAGATTGCACCAGGATTTTACTTATTAACAACTAAAGCAGAATCGAATGTGAGCCATGAGCAAATCCAGCTTATCACTAATGATCAATTAATAATCCTCTCTTTGTTATTTATCCAACCAGGATATTACTACTGACAAACTGGTCAAAAGGAACAGATTTCAAAATGTATTTTTGTGCATTACGTGTGTTTGCCTTTTTTTCTCTTTTCCCAAAAGTCTTCATAGTATCATTATGAACTAATTGAATCTTACAAATCACACTGAAACTGTAAATTCTTCTAATGGTGCAAATTCCTGTTGGATTTTGTGTCAGTTTTTATTTGCAGGAAAAACAGCTGCAGTGAAGTGAGGGTCACGGAGTAATTTCAGTAGAAACAGTTAAACAGAAGTGCCTTTTAATCGATCAATAAACTATTTGGTATGTTTCTGACACCGTAGCCTTTTCTCACTTTAACTGTGTCACATGAAACGTCTGATATCGGTTCTCAAACTTAACAACCCTGTGTATTTTTGCGCTACTATGCAATTTGTTAAGATTACTAAGCCATGTATTTTGAGCCTTGGAGAAAATCGTTGTCTTGCCTTGACCAAAAACATTTTGCACTTTCACTTAAGCAAGTAGCTTTGATCCACAGAGAATCTCAATATGAATATTTTCTTGTCCATTCATAATAAAGCATAATCAATGCTGGTTAGGTCGTGCATGTTGCAAAGACATTAATAATGCATATACAATAAAGCGTGAACACCCCTCCTTCCAAACAGAGCTGCCTTGCCTCCCATTCTTTATCAATGTAAGCCTCTCAGTAGAATTTCACAGACCCTTCTTAGCATGACAGGGATAGTTTTTTTTTCCTGATTGTGTGTTTTTAGATCATTTTCCAAACGATCAGTGAAGATTTTCAGCAGAATGTGACAATTTGGTCAGTTGTTGTTTACACAAGCACTTCATAGCAGGAGATTTTCTGCTGGATAAATGCTCTCACAGTTGGAAAGACAAGGGATGGCCTGCTGGTGAATGTCTGCCTTGAACACAGAGAAAGCAAAACAGGAAGCAGAAAGCATGCTTTTGAAATCACAATCACAATGTGTAATCTGTACAACAGGTGGGGGGAAAAAAGAGGGACACTTCTTGATGATTGTGTTGATTTCGGTACCATGTACGTCTGAGCTTACACAGAATAGTGAGGAGCAAGTGAAAAGCAGTAAATAGGTCAAAGGAAAGAAAAAAAAAACGTGGCAACAAGTCTTAGTCATAGGCACACATTTACTCATCTAATTCTAATAATCTAGAAGCAGCAAAATATTTAGTTTATGGTATACTGCAAAATGTGTGCAGGTTGTCTCATCCACTGGTGTTTTTGAGATTTTATGGGGGCAAGGGTTAAAATCTGATAGAAGCCTGTTACAAACATTATTATTCTCACAACTTCCTGCTTCGGAATGTCTCCATAACATTAGCAAAGCTTTGTGGATAGCATTTACAGAACACTGTAACCATAATTAAGTATTGACACTATAAATAACTGCTAACTAATGATCAGGCAGTGGTGGAAGACAGAAGAAATTGTAAGAACAAAGTGAAATCATACAAATAAATAAAATGCCACACTAAATATGTTAAATAATTTGAAAGAAAACTGAACCAACAACATTAAAGGTCCACAAAATTAATAAATAAATATGACAACAACCATACAAAAACTAACAAATTAATTTTAAAAAAGCAAAAAAGGAGAGGGATGCATATATAATAATGATAGAAAGTTATTAGATTGTTTTTCATCACATAGGAAATTATTGTTTTATAAAACATGTTATATACATTTGATACATTCATATATGGTTATTGTTTAAGTGATGAAGTTAGGTTTTAAAGTTTGTGTGATCAGTCAAACAAATCCATTGGTTTATTTATCATTTTGTTGTGGCTTCCAATTGAGCAAGATGTTTTTTGTCAATGGTTACAGACACTATGGTAAAAGTCTGAACGCATTTGAGTACAGTCAATGATGATGGTAGCAGGGGATTGTGGGATGCTGACATAGAATCCTACCAGATCACCTTTTCTTTACTTCACTGATAAATGATCCAAATTCACATTATTTGAAATTTGTCTTTAACATGTTAAAGAACTTTACATTTTAATATTGTAGCAAGAGAGCTTTTAATCAGGGCAGTTTGTGCACCCACGATTACTAAAGGTGGAAGTGGACGTCTGTTGTAATATACATGATTTCACAATGACTTAACTCAGAGAGGACTCTAGACTTCTGGGGACCCTAAGCAGAATAGGTTTTGAGGGCCATACCCCCTAAAGTTTTTAGGAGAGTGACAAATCATAATACAATGTGTCATAACTATTTCAAAACTGGAGGAACATTGTGAGTAAAATATAACGAGACTTAGCAGACAGAAACAGACAAAAAAAAATTGTGCAATTTCTTTTGTCTGTGCCAGTGTGATATGACATGAAATCACTGAGGTAAGGCCCAGTCTTATAAACAAATTACAATATCACAAAGAGTCAAAAAAATAGCAGCATGTTTAAACATCTTGCCTACAAACATACTACTAAAGGTATAACTAAGGTACTAAAATACTAAACATACTTTTGTTATATAAAACTTGAAATTATTTATAACCATTGAACATATGGTTTATTGTGACACTTGAGGCCGTACGCGCAATGAGTGATCAGAGCAGCAGTGTTGATTTAACTTCACACAATCTGATAAATAAATTTGGCAAAAAAGGATATACTGTACACTACTCTTTTGTCTGTACACAGTGTTCAGTACAGATTTGGCCCCAGCTGTTCATAAGAGAGTTGCTAAATTTGTTCTTCTTGTTCACAGATAGTAGTTGAAGTAGACACACTGCCTTGATGCCAACACTTAATCACTTATGAACTACAGTTCAGAACCTTTCTTGACATTTAGCTTTTCACCGTCTTGGGTTTTTGAAAGCAGTGAACATAAAAGAAGGGTGAAGGACAAGACTAAGGGGCTGAGTTATGACGAGGGCAAAACTTCAGCGCTATTCAATATTTGCAAAACAGCAGTATTTAAATGAGGATTTTGCGTCGCTGTTTGCTCTGTGATTCATGCTCCACGGAGAGTACCCGCCCCACTTAAGAGCCATCTTAATAAAGAGCTGGATAGGATAAGTAGGTTACGGGTTATTGCTAAAGTAGAAGAACCAACAGAGTGGGTTAATTCTATGGTCTGTGTGAAAAAAGGAAATAAGAGTAAAGACCTAAGAATATGCATGGATCCTGGTGACTTAAATAAGAACATCAAGCGTGAACATTATCAAATCCCCAAACGT